>CM076073.1:27327500-27362500 GCA_038088235.1 Zacco platypus
ATTCATTCATCCATCTAGCCATCTAGCCATCTAGCCATCCATCCATTTTTGATCCATCCATCGACCATCCATCAATCCATCTAGCCATCCATCCATCCATTCATCCATCTATCCATATAGCCATCCATCCATTTTTGATCCATCCATCGACCATCCATCCATCCATCCATCCATCTTTCCATCCATCCATCCATCTAGCCATCCATTCATCCATCTAGTCATCCATTCATCCATCTAGTCATCCATCCATCCATCCATCTAGCCATCCATCCATCTTTCCATCCATCCATCCATCCATCCATCCATCTAGCCATCCATTCATCCATCTAGTCATCCATCCATCCATCCATCTATCTATGTATCTAGCCATCCATCCATTTTGATCCATTCATTCATCCATCTAGCCATCTAGCCATCCATCCATTTTTGATCCATCCATCGACCATCCATCAATCCATCCATCCATCCATCCATCCATCCATCTATCCATCTAGCCATCCATCCATCTTTCCATCCATCCATACATCTAGGCATCCATTCATCCATCTAGTCATCCATCCATCCATCCATCTCTCTATCTAGCCATCCATCCATTTTGATCCATCCATTCATCCATCAATCCATCTAGCCATCCATCCAAAACAATAATGACTTTATTTGGTTCTGCGTAGTAATATGACCACATTTCTTTCACCTTTACATCTGATTGGCTTTGTGTGGAACAAACCTCTTTCAGTTCATCCAATATCAGGGACAAGTATCCAAGATAATAATTATCCATAATTACACGTTTTGCTTGTATGAATATCAACATTTGTGTGAGCTGTTATCTTCTGTATGTATGCTTATATGTAGCAGCTCTCCTCACAATCTCTTCTGACACTGCCTGCTCTATAGATTTTAAGTTATATAAATTGCTATATTTAATTAAAAAAATGCTGCAAATTAAAATTTAATCAGGCAGTATTATGAACACGAAACAGAGCAACAGCACCACGACAAATATGACATGGCTCTTATAGCTCCCCTGATTAAGAAGTGTGTTTTACTGAATTGAATGTGCACTCGTGTACTTTAAATCATAAAAGCAGGCTAAACATTTCTGGTAACACTTTATAATGAGGAACAAATATCCACTATTAACTACAACTTTTGCCTCAATAAACACCTAATTTACTGCTTATTAATAATTAGTAAGGTAGGTTTTGTAGCGTTTAAGTTTAGGTATTGATAAGATTAAGGGATGTAGAATATGATCATACAGAATAAGGCATTAATTTGTGCTTTATAAGTTCTAACAAAAAGTGCACTTTCTAATCATGTTAAATTGAAAGTTTTACTTTAAAGTATATTTTAAATCACTATGTTTTAATAATCTTTTTTCATGCTTTAAAGAAGTACTCTTATTTTGACGTGTTGACTAACATACTAAAGCACATGTAAAGTACTTGACTATAATGGTAGTGTTATTCAATATTAAATTCAAAAGTGATGTAAATATTATATAATTACAAATATATTTAAATGCAATACATGCAAGTTTTATTTTTTAGTTTATCATAAATGCCTGTCAGTACATTCAGCAGTACACTTTAACCATATTTCAAAGACAATAGAAGTAAAATAAATTTACATTTAAATATCATGTAGATAGTCAAGAGATGCATGACGCAGATAAGAGAAATACTTTTAATAATCAAGGAGAATACACTCAGGGGAAATAACATGCTATCCACATTTAAGTCACAATGCGAACCATCAAAGAACTGAACAGAAACAGATGTATAAATACACAAGAGCAAACAAGGAACTAAACTAAACACAATAATCACTAACTAACTAACAGGGATTAATTGAGATCACAAAGAACAGGATATCCAAGACATATGAACAGAAAAACAATGAAACTAGACATAACCCTGACACGACTCCCACAAGGCGTATCCTGGAACCGATCAATTCAGTTCAAGGTTGGAGAGAGGGAGGTAGGGGGCTTTGGAAGAGGACGAGAGGCTGGAAAAGAACAGGAAAAAGAACGACCTAATGAGGAACGCTTCGGCAGAGCTAACAGAGGCAGAAGCGAAGGCGGAGCTGTGATGGGTCTTGTGGTCAGACCGATGGAAGCAGAGCTGGATATGATGGGCTCCTTGATTGTCTCAGAAGAGGGCTGCGCTCACAGTGTGGACTCTGGGATGGACCTGGCGGCAGGCTCTGGTCCGTGGCGGGCATTGGCTTAGGCTCTGTTTCTTTGGCAATCTTCAAAATATCTTCCTTTGTGTTCAGCAGAACAAAGAAATCATCTACATTTTACATTTAATAATTTTGCAGACGCTACAGATGAGGAGAGCAATAGAAGCAATCAAGCCAACAATAGGGCAACAATAAGCAAGTGCTGTGACTAGTCCCGGTTAGTCTAGAACAGCATGGTGCGACCACCATAAAGTTGCCCGACACCAAATGGCAGACATAATGGAAGTGGAACGAAACTACGCTACTGATTGGTACTTCACAGACCGTTATCAGTTTGGACTAATGCCGGCGCAGCACGAGGCACGAGCCGGTCTTGATTACGTACGACGCTAGGAGATCCACTAAAGAAAGCTTTTGAATTGGCAACAGAATTAATAACACGCTGCGAGATCTAGTGAGAAGCGTTCAAATTCAGCGCAGAGTTCTACGTTATGACCAGGGCTGGGTAGGTTACTTTAAAAATGTATTTCACTACAGATTACAAAATACATGCTTTAAAAAGTAACTAGTAACGTATTTCGTTACATTACTCAAGTTTTGTAACTTAATCTAAATACTTTTTAATCTAAAAACAAGTATGTAACACACACAAATAAGGTAATTGCGAGTTTTTTATCTCACAATTCTGACTTTTCTCAGAATTGCATGATATAAAGTTGCAATTGTTATAAAGTTAGAAAGTCAAAATTATGAGATATAAACTCGCAATAATGAGAAAAGTCAGAATTATGAGATATAAACTGACAATATTGAGAAAAGTCAAAATTATGAGATATAAACTGACAATATTGAGAAAAGTCAGAATTATGAGATATAAACTGACAATATTGAGAAAAGTCAAAATTATGAGATATAAACTGACAATATTGAGAAAAGTCAGAATTATGAGATATAAACTGACAATATTGAGAAAAGTCAAAATTATGAGATATAAACTGACAATATTGAGAAAAGTCAAAATTATGAGATATAAACTGACAATATTGAGAAAAGTCAAAATTATGAGATATAAACTGACAATATTGAGAAAAGTCAGAATTATGAGATATAAACTGACAATATTGAGAAAAGTCAAAATTATGAGATATAAACTGACAATATTGAGAAAAGTCAAAATTATGAGATATAAACTGACAATATTGAGAAAAGTCAAAATTATGAGATATAAACTGACAATATTGAGAAAAGTCAAAATTATGAGATATAAACTGACAATATTGAGAAAAGTCAGAATTATGAGATATAAACTCACAATATTGAGAAAAGTCAAAATTATGAGATATAAACTGACAATATTGAGAAAAGTCAAAATTATGAGATATAAACTCACAATATTGAGAAAAGTCAGAATTATGAGATATAAACTCACAATATTGAGAAAAGTCAGCAAAGAGATATAAAATTGCAAGAAAAAAAGTCAGTATTGCATTCTGACTTTATAACTTGCAATTATGAATTTATAAAATGCAGTTGTGAGTTTAAATATTGGATTTTTGAAAAAAAAAAAAGTCTGAATTGTGAGATGCAAACTAGCAATTGCCAGGAAAAAAGTCGAATTGTGAGATAAAAAGTCGTGGATAAAGAAGTTTAAACCATAAATAGCGTCTAGTGTGTGTTTAATGTGTGGTGACAGATCGCTGTAGCTCCTCGTGAAGCGATCATCTCTTCATACTAGTTCATTTATAGCATCAAATAAACATGAATGAACATCAGAAGGAATGTTGTTTCAAGCGTGGAAAGACGTGAGGACACACAATTTATCAAGTTCACCAACGTTAATCTACTAACTCCCCTAACTGCTTTGTCAGACAAAATGGCGGATTCGGGATTATGATTGGTCAGATCGCCTGTCAATCAAACTGCCTGCAAAGGATCAATTGCTTTGCTGTCAACGGAGGATGAAAAAAACATCTCGGATTTCATCAAAATAACTTAATTTGCATTCCAAAGACGAACGAAGGTCATATGGGGTTGGAACGACACGAGGGTGAGTAATTCATGACAGAAATTTCACTTTTGGCTGAACTAACCCTTTAAGTATTCCTTTAAGCACACATTCCTGTTTTTGTGTTGAGACTGCAATAAGTCGCCAGTTTTCTGATGATGGGCAAAAAATAGCCTGCGTGCCCACGGCCTTGACACGAGTGCTGACGGAGCGATTTTTGTTGTGTTTGGATGTTTGCACAATTCCTCAGGGAAAGATCTGATACAGCACGTCTCCCTCTGAGGGAGAAACACAGAACGAGGTCTGGTTTCTCCTCGATTTATAATCTAATTTTAGCTGCTAAACACTTCAGCACACATTGAGCAGAAGATGACCTTTTACACTGACATATCAGATGGCTGTTCTTCAGTATGGTAACCAGTGCTGAGCTTTCACCTTTCTTTGCCTTGCAGGAAGTCGACAGGTCTCTGCGTGAAGTCCATCTGACTGCAGCCTCTTTTGTGAGAAGGAACTCCAGAGTCAGTGTCTTGAGGCAAATCGAGCTTTTACTGCATTCATTAGCTGTGTTTCAGCCTGCAGGCTCCGTGGACTAATGGACTGCCTTCATTCTGAAAGTCATTTGTATTTTGAGGTGTTTTTGTTTGTATCCGTAGTGGGATACAAGGATTGTCCCATTTATTATGGTAATTTGCCGTACGCCTGCATGGAGAATAACTTACAGTGCATTTCATGAGTCTGTGTGTTCCCTGGGAATTGAACCCATGACCTTGGCTGTGCTGTTAAGCTACAGGAAGGTAAATGAGTGAAGCAAATAATGCACTCCAATATAAATTAAAATCGCATTATGTTTACCAAGGGATAATGCAAGTGTTAGGTTGTTTTTTTAATGGGCCTGCACTTTATTTTCCCCTATAGGTCCACTTATGTTTGTCTATTATGTGTTTTTTTTTTTGCATTAAAACATATGGAATTACCACTGTCGCTCTGGACGGTAGAATTTAACCGGCTATTTAAAGTTGGCATGAAACGGAAGTTGCAACCTGTTTCTGTATTCTGATTCCACAATGGCTTATTGAATTGTTTTTTTGATTGATTGCTGAAGTCTGTACGTTTATATACACATGCAAGGGAGTAATGAAATACAAGTAACTTAGTTACGTATTTAAAATACAAAATTTGAGTCACTGTATTTCATTACAGTTACATTTTAAATGGGTGGTAATCAGATTACAGTTACATCTGAAAAGTATTTTAGATTACCAAAGTGATTACTTTGAATTTTAATGTCATTTAAACAGCAATTGGTGATTCTCTGACTCTGACAGTCTGAAAAAGCGGAGTAAAGTTTCATGTTTTCGACTGTTTTCATGTTTTGTGATAGTTGTTTGAGTCATTTTATAATTCACTCGTCACTGCAACTTTTTCTCACAATTAGTTTTTTCCCCTCACAATTGTGAGTTTGCATTTCACAATTCTGACTTCTTTTTCTCAGAATTGCAAGATTTAAACTCACAATTGCAAGTTATAAAGTCAGAATTGGGAGATATAAACTTGCAATACTAACTTTTTTTCCTTGCAATTGTGAATTTATTATGTGAGTTTATATCTCATAATTCTGACTTTTCTCAATAGTGATTTTATCATATAATTTTGACTTTTCTCAATATTGCGAGTTTATATCTCATAATTTTGACTTTATAACTCACAATTGCAACTTTATATCACGCAATTCTGAGGGAAAAAGTCAGAATTGTGAGATAAAAACTCGCAATAACCTTTTTTGTGTTTGTTCCACACTTATTAGTATTGAAAGTATTCTAAAGTATTTAGATTAAGTTACTAAACTTGAGTAATGTAACGAAATACGTTACAAATGACTTTTTAAAGCATGTACTTTGTAATCTGTAGTGAAATACATTTTAAAAGTAACCTACCAGCCCTGGTGAACTTGAACTTGATAAATTGTATGTACTCACGTCTTTCTGCGCTTGAAACAACTTCTGATGTTCATTCATGTTTATTTGATGCTATAAATGAACTAGTATGAAGAGATGATCGGTTCACTTTGGGTCAATTGACCCTTTTAATTTTTACAAAATTAGAGTCACTCCAAAACACTTTGCAATAGGGGTGTAACAATATATCGTGTCACAATATATCGCAATACAAAAATGCAACAATATATATCGCGGATAGTGACAATATGCGTTGTGAAAAGTTGAAATGAAAATTACTGTGAGGAAAAAATTCAGAGTTTCAGAGTTTGTGTCAGTTCTACATTGAACTACTATATATAATGTTGAATATAATGTATAATAATGCATTGGGGAATATTTGTGGGTCCTGATAATGCCAAAAGTGTTGTGTTACTAGTAAAAAGTGGCCTACATTATATTAAATATATCTAGTCAATGACAGAGTGCAAGCATATTCTATGTATTCATATGTTTTTCTGTATTTTCAGCATCAGAATCATGAATATTTTTATTCTGGTGTCACCATTGTCCTGTGCGTTGGGTTACCAGCACAAAGTCCAAGCCTGTTCATTTCCACCCCCAAAGTACTACCAAATTTAACATTTTAATCAACAATTCACGAGTTCACACTTACAAATAATCAGATAATTAGTATGCATATTTGGCGTGCTGTCCGAGGAGACAGAGTACTCCCCCCGTATTCTGGTTTAGGAAGTAACCAGGCAAGTGTGAGGAGACGGGGTGGTGGAGGGATGCTGAAACTGTCCAAAGCATAGGTGAGTCGATTGCGTCGATATATATAGGTCTTCACTCCTGCCGATTGGGCAGACATGTTGATTGCTGATTGATGACAGCTGGTTGGAGTGATGTGATGTTAGATCATTTGAACGTGTTTCTCCCAAACTTTGTTAATAAAACATCATTTAATTTTTTCTTATTCTTTCATCATATGTCTTGGAGTAATATCGTATCGTGAGTTCAGTCTCATGATATGCATCGAATCGTGACATGAGGGTAACATCACACCCCTTATAACACTTTTAAAACTTTTTAATGGAGCTCAAACTTAAAGTTACGAAGATTGTAACTCAGGTTTGCCACATCAAAATAACTCAAACTTTGGATTTGTACAACATAAATAAGCAATGCGTCTGCATCGTTGCATATTCTTGCAGGATGGAAAATCGACGGCTGGCCCGGATCAGTCTCATGTACATTGTGAGAAAAGAAACGAGCCTCCTTCAGTCACCTTATCATAATTCATGACAGCTTTCCCACATATTTGCTTTGTGTCGCAATTACTTCAAGCCTTTTTTTTTATGCTAGTACTCCATATCAGCCTCTGGAAAGTGATAGTGTGTAATTCAGATGTGATTAATTGCTGCTGTCTCTCCAGACGTGTTGGTGCATTACATTTACATGGACTGACACCCGTAGATGAGTTTTATATGAAAACTTCTCCAGGTTAACCTGATTTTGATACTCGAGTGGTGAATGAATAGCATCTGATTTGCATTTTCAGTTTGATGATGCGTTTCCTCTGAAAAGCGAGCTGTCATCTCCGCTCTGTTAATGCAAACTTTAGTGTCTTTATGCTTGGGTTCCCAGAGCCCCCAATGTTTAAAAATATGTTCGTCTGACCTAATTAAACCCAAAGATATCTATTATTGAAGTTTTATTCTTTTTATTAAGGATTGTAATGTTGATCCATCTTACACTTAAAGATTGGGAATCCATATTACTTCTTTCATCTCATGGTCACTCTCACCCCAAACAGAACATGTGGGGGCAAGAAGATTTTTATGGAGTCACTGTTTTCCTGCTTCACATAATCTAGGAGAAGAAGTCTAGTTTTTACTCCACAAAGCATTTTCCTTTGCATTTCGTTTATTGCCTGTAGACACAAAAAATCAGAGCAAGCTGATAAAATTTCTGACTTTGTAGAAGGAAATTACTTGCTTCTTTTTTTCACTTCAGCACAGATAAGTGCAAAGAAAAAGCATTCATTCCGAGTGACAATAACAAGAAAGAGGAGCTTTTTATTTAATTTTAATGTTGTTCTGAACAGTGAACAGTACATCAACATGTATCACAAAAATAAAATGGCAGGCAGGTGCTTAAAGGCATTTGTCAAGAAATGGCAAGTAATTTAAAATGATGCAGCGAACTCCCACATGTACAATTACTCTCTTTCACACAAACACACATATGGATGCGGACACATGCTCAACGGGAAGGCAGAATGAGTTTTATATCATTAAAATACACTTTTCTTAAGCAAACTTGACGACTATGAAAGAAAGCTACACACAAGTAGTGGAGACTTCGGGCTAGAGGGAGATTGACAGTGTTTCTATAGCCTGTCAAGGTCATATTTCACCACAGAGTCAAGACAGAGATTAGAAATGATATTTTGCATAAAGAAAATGAAGCCTTTTTTTGGACTACATTATTTTCATGACAATTAAACACATTTCTTCCCTTATTCTCATTACTGTAATGTGAAATGCAATTTTAATTGTAGTTAACTTATACTTGTTAAATACTTGTTACTTGTTACAACTTATATTTGTTTTTAAGCCTTTTGTTACGGTAATTAAAATGTACTGTAATTTACAGTAATAAACTAATAAAATCAAAATTATAATAACATTTATAAAAACTTTTCAATCATAAATGAAAATAATAATGAGTCAAAAGTAAAAAATCCACATACTGGACATAATGGTGAGAGTAAGATTACTTCTTGAATTACGGTAATGAAAATGAGTTTTTTTGTATTACGGTAATGAGAATGAGATTTTTTGCATTATGGTGATGGGAATGAGATATTCTTTTGCACTACGGTAATGAGAATGAGATTTTTTTATTACGGTAATGAGAATGATATGTTTTTTCATTATGGTGATGGGAATGAGATATTCTTTTGCACTACGGTAATGTAAATTAGATTTTTGTTTTGCATTATGGTAAATGAGAATGAGATTTTTGTTTTGCATTATGGTAATGAGAATGAGATTTTTTGCATTATGGTAATGAGAAAGATTTTTTTGCATTATGGAAATGGGAATGAGATATTCTTTTGCACTACGGTAATGTAAATTAGATTTTTGTTTTGCATTATGGTAATGAGAATGAGATATTTTTTGTATTGCGGTAATGAAAATTAGATTTTTTTTGTATTACGGTAATGAGAATGAGATTTTTTTGCATTATGGTGATGGGAATGAGATATTCTTTTGCACTACGGTAATGAGAATGAGATTTTTGTTTTGCATTATGGTAATGAGAATGAGATTTTTTTGCATTATGGTGATGGGAATGAGATATTCTTTTGCACTACGGTAATGAGAATGAGATCTTTGTTTTGCATTATGGTAATGAGAATGAGATTTTTTTGCATTACCATGATTTTTCCTTACAACAAGGTAATTGTGAAAAAAATAATGTTACAATGCAAAATGGTAATATTCTTAAAGATAGGCTTTCTTGATGCAAAATATAATTTCCTATTTTCTTACTGTGAAATACGACCTGAATATGTTATTGACTGGTTCCATAAGATTCATTAAAATGCTAGAGACTGTTTAGGATCATGTTGCATTCAGCATCATGTAATCAGTGCTGAGATTGCAACGGGGCTCATTAAAATCCATCAGCCTCTGAAGCGTTTCTATGGATCTTCTCAGGCAGCCTACTAAGTAAATTGCTCAAATCTCTTGAAATTTAAAACATCTCTACAGTACATATTCTCTGCTTCACACAAATCCAGTGGAATATCCTAAAAATATGAGACAGGACACAATCTAGTTTGAGGTCAACAAGAAATGCATGCTTATTACATTATCAGTTATTTGTATATAAATATGTTTATATTATTTTTAATAATTCCCCTTTGGGCATATCTATTTTTATGGTTGATTGGTTGGTAGAGGAGCACAATGTTTACACTACATCCCAATGCAAGAAATCAATGAAAAATGATGTGACATTGCCCCCAACATAAACACCCACACACATTAATATTGGTTTTAACTGGAGATACAACCACGACCATATTCTCTACAGCCCCACTGGCCACATTTGTGTTGGGTTTTAATTGAGCACTTTTTGTATTTGACACTAAGCACTATTTTCATTCTTGGTGTTCAACGCTTCAAACAGCCATTCAGATGGAATGTTTTCATTTCTTTGTTCTTTCTCATTTGACCTTCTTTGACACAGGCGTACTCGCTCTCACAATAAATATTCATACAAGCATAAATATTACATGGCAGTCAAGTCTCCGACACATCCAAGCATGGATTGAAGTGTTTCAGAGCACAACCAAACACAATGGCTCTTTGTTCTCTGGTTCTTCACACTGCACTACCGTTTATTTGCGCCATGTCTAAACATCAGTCATTCATATTATCTAAATGTAGCATGATAATTGAGTTTCTTTCATCTATCTCACTCACACGATCAGATATTATACCTCTGTTTTATTTTCATGTAAAGTAGAGTAAAACGTGCATGAATTTGACCGAATCTAATAAAGGGGCTGTTTTTGTTTCTTAGATTTACTGTAAAGCTGGACACCACATAAATAACACTCTATTTACAGCATATTAATGGAGTGATTCACTTGTAATTCACACAAAAATGAGTCATTAATTAATTACCATCATGTCATTCCACATCAATGTTCAGTGAATAATGACTTAAACTGCAGTCTGTTCCTCACACAAAACTATTGAATGTGTCTGATGGACTACTTTCATGATGATTTATGGTGCTTTTATGATGATTTAGTTCATTTTGGAGCTTGAATGCACTAAATGTTTTTACTGAATGTAAAAAGCAGTGTAGACATTCTTCAAAACATCCCCCATGTTCTATAGCAGATACAGAGCGTCATATGGGTTTTGAATGATGAAAAAATAAAAATTTCATGTCCAACTATTTTCATTGGTGAACTACTCCTGTTATCAGTCATGTGCGTGACAGCTAAGACTGGCCTTGAGATGTTTTTACTACCTTTTCAGGCATTACTCAATTCTTATAACATTAAATGAAATGGCAACTATCGTGATGTTGAAGAAAATGACATGGACTTGATATGTTCACTATATCTGAGCTCACACACATGCACACACACACACACTTTTGACCCCTGTCAAACACACAGTTATGGACTCAGTGCATATACAGTAGAAATAAAGAACATTTGGAAAACTGTACACATTTTGTTGAATGTTCATGCTGGCAGAGGCATCGAATTTCTTCATATATTTGACCCATGTCATACACATACCGCACACACACACACACACATGTAAACACTTTCCTGGACAGAATGTTCAAAAGAATGTTTGGCTACCAAAGATGAGTCTCCCGGATCTCTGAGATAATGTTATTGGCTTTTTTGAGGGCCTAAAAGAGAAGGAGTCAGAAAGAGCAGTATTAGTATCCACAAAGGACACTGAATAAACAAAAAACATCTCGTCGCTGAAACCTCGTATCTCCATATTTAGTCATTTTTATTACTTTTTTTCATAAATCATTACTTTTGGTCACACTTTACCTCTGTCTGTGGGTTTTACAAATATTTAACCAATGAAAAGTGTTTAAAAGAGCTTGCGACTACCTCGTAACTCCATTGGATCCTCAAACTGCTATCTTGACTGAAGTGCTACACACATTTTGGACTTTGCACAAGGGTACTTTTTTTTTATAAAATCAGCTATTTTTTTTCTTGTGGATGTAAACATCTGTTATGTGAAATAGTTTTTTCAGGACAGTACTAAATAAAACATAACATGCAATTTTTATGATCCTTGTTGTTGTTTTTCAAAACATTTAACATTTTTTGCAGATTCTGCAAGGGGAGTGTAAACTTTCAAGCTCAACTGTATGAAGCCACAATATCAACTTTGACCACACAGTCTTTAATTATTTAAAAAAAAAAAAAGTGTTTTTTACATTTCCTAAAAAGTAGTGGTTTTGGACATATCAGAAGTACCTGCATAAATAACTAGCAGTGTTGGGAAGTTAATAACTTAAAGTATGAAACTACAAACTTTTTGTTAACTGTACGCTGCAGTTACATTTTCTAAATTCATTAATGTCTTCAAGCCATGCAATAGGTAAGCTAACCGCTTATTCAATTACCTAAGCGTCCAAAACAAGTGATTTTACTCAACATAAAATCTACTTGTGTAAACGCCATGATAAAAGTACATAAAATAAACAAGTAATAATATTTGATCTTCTGTTTCAGTAGTGCGCTCCAATTCTATGGCGCATGGTAAATCAATACCAGTCAATCTGAGCGATCAAATCAATCTAAGCCCGCCCCTGGAATAAATCAGTGTCCGATTGGTCTCTACACACTATACCCACCCACCATATCCGAGATCCATGGTCCCTTGATTGAACTTTCAAATGATGTTGGAAAACACATGATCCAAGCAAATGAGCGCAACGCTTTCGGATGCCAGATATCCTAGCTTTAGCCAAGCTGCATGTCATGTCACTCCGTCATCTGCGCATTGTCCCATGTTGTGTTTGGGATCGTTTGAGACCACCTGCTCTAAATAAAGATATGCGATCTACTATGGGTAACTAATGTTTTGTGAAATTACAAACCAAAACGTGGCGCAAAAGCATCATGGGTATACTGTTTACACATGGGTGTGCTGCGATTTTTCATACAAATACTTGGTTGGAAACAGATATGATTGTAGTATTCTGTTAGTTGAGACCTATCAATGATATATGACACGTCTATCTGTTATGTACTGTGATTTTTCATTTCACATTTTCATGTACAGCAGTTATTTTTTCACGCTATGAAAATAGAGCACTTCTGATATGTCAGAAAATGTAAAAGCACTTGTTAAGTGATGGTCAAATTCTCTATATTCATTGTAAAGCCAAGCTTCTAGGCTTTTCACTCCATCTATTAAGTGCATTGGACTGGATGAGACTCATTTTTTAAAAAGTCGCACTAGTATTAACTTGACAAGCCATCTTAAACTGCCAAAGCATGACATTTAGTGATGGTACTTTAAATGGGATGAATTTAAACACAGTTTATGTGAAAGTACAAACAGCCTAATGACTAACCGAAGCACTGCTGCTAAATACAAATAATTGCGATTTTCCATTCATTCCCAGTGAAATATCATCTTTTAAAACATTCATAACATATGGATTCATAACATCCATATTGCATCTGATAAATAACTCATTAATGAGAGAATATTTAAAAGTGCTGACTGTTACCATGTTATTAACATGTTATTACTACATTTAACCCATTTTTATTAATTAAAAAATTGAGAAATTCTTTGAAACTGTATCAAATTATACAAGAACATGTGATCTGAGAATTACCAGCTTTACCTGAAATCATTAGATTTTACTAAATTCCATTTGTGACTGTCAATAACAAAATCTCTTTTGACAGTCTTGGCAAAGTTTGGTTTCTGTACTAAAATCGATGTATTTTTTGTATCTCTTCAGGGTCAAAACGATTACTTTATAAATACTTTCTACTTTATAAGGCTTACATGTATTTCACACGCGCAAAAAACGTACCTCCAGCATCTGTGCAACCTCCGTGCGCTGCTGAGCAGTTTCCTGAGACTCGATGAGCAGTTCCTGCAGCAGAGGCTGTTTGTAAAGCTGACCGACCAGCTCGCTCTGCAAATGCTCTTTCACAAAATTCACCAGGAAATGCATCACCGTCTTTGGCACACTACATAAAACAGAAAAAAAATTCAGATGCAAAGTGCTCAGTCAGTTGTTTGGTTCCCACACAAACAGGTGCTGACCTGTCCTGGATGCTCTTGCGCACGATCAGGAAGTAGCAGTTGATGAGCCGTTGGATGACCTCACAGTCCCTCTGCTCTCGAGTGCTTAGTTTGCGGGATATTGGCACGGCCTACAGAAAAATGTCCAAAACGTTGTTGTTCCTGGTTTTCTTCAAATATGCAGGTACAGTTGGCTTCTGTACTTTTGAGATAGCAAAGACGTACCGTGTCCAACAGGTTGACGGCTTTGGTGGGGCTTCCAAACGCAGGCACGGGGCCCTTCTCCTCCGACGGCATCTGTTCATTTTTCCATCGCTTACCTCCATCCCCAACCTCCGCCTGCAAAAGAGACGATAAAACAAAGACTAATCCTGTTTGGATTCAGAGAGAGAGGCAGAGAGAAAGAGTTTTAGTACCTGCTGGCTGTTGACAGATGCAGACACTTGGGCAGCGTCTGTGAAATCAGGATGTTTGGTGTTTATATAGGCCAACTCGATTGCAACTAGATTATGAACCTGAGAAAAAGTGAACACATTCCATGAGTAAACATGATGACACATTTTCAGAATAAGCAAAACTGTGCTCTGAATTTGATATGTGCTAAGGATTTTGGATTTAACACGTTAGGGGCCAGAGTTACTAACAGCTTGCGGCAGCGCAAAACCTCTTTTGGCATTAAAAAAACTACCGTCGGGATTTACTAAAGGCAAATTAGTGCTGAAAAGGCGTGGACTGATTTGTTTTTGCGGCTGAACTTGTTGCATGTGCATTTGTAGAAGTTTCCCTTTCCGACAAAAAATTTATGGGAGGAGAGAATTTAAATGAATGACGCAACGCGATTTACTAATGTTTGTGCTAGTCAGTTTACTGGTATTTGTGCCATTATTTAATGCCCAAAAAAAGCATGTTTTAACCCATTTTGTGACCTGGCTGCAATTGTTGATGCTAGGAGGAGACACCTCACTCATATTCATTTCATTGGAATGCCAGAGGAAGATGTTATCCGTATATTACATGTAACAAGTTGGGCCTGTGTCGATCCGCACCTGATGAGCATCAGCTCTGCTTATTTGCGACCCAACGCTAATTTGAGCAGCTCTTGGTAGATTACATTGGTAAATGATTTGACCGTCTCTGTTCTTTAATTTTGGCGTCAGCAGTAGATCACGCGCAAAACTTGCCACTCCCACCGGATTCGTGGAATTGCGCTCTCATGCTAATTTGCCCCTAATCTGGCCCTAGGAGTAGTGAGTAATGAACACTCACACTGCAAACAATGGACAGACACACCTGGAGCAGTGCGCAGCCATTTTGCTTGTGGGCCGATTCAGGGGCACCTCAGTCTTTTCCTGCCGGTGTTGAGAATCGAGGCCACAACCTTCAGGTTAGCAGTCTGACTCTCTAACCATTAGGCCACGACTGCCTGCTGCTGTGTGTGTTTGGTGTAAGGATGAAGCTCTGGTAAAATTATTTTACCACAGATACCTAATAAATATCTCAATAAATTAAAAATAAAACACAAAGAATTCTGATCAGATTGGGTTTGGTCACATTTACCGCTCATTTCTGAAGTCTAGTCATGCCAATAAGAATCGGAATTTTACATAAGCGCGGATTTCAAACAAAAAAAGGATTCACCGCAATAAAAAGCTGCTCATTTTGAAAGAGTCTTCTGTGTGAGCTGTGCTTCACACATTACTAAACTATTGACAAAATGGACAGTGGATCCCTTTACAAGTCTCTCTAACCATTAGGTCAATTTAATGAGAGATAAGCAGATGTACACCTGTTCAACTGCTCATTAAAGTAAATATCGAATCAGCCAATCACATGTCAGCAACTCATTGAATTTAGCCATGTAGACATGGTCAAGAAGATCTGCTGAAGTTCAAACTGGGCATCAGAATGGGAAAGAAAGGTGATTTAAATGATTTTGATTTTGGCACGGTTGTTGGTATTTCAGAAACTGCTGATCTACTGGGATTTTCACGCACAACCATCTCTAAGGTTCAGAGAGGATGGTCTGAAACAGAGAAAATATCCAGTGTGCGTCAGTTCTGTGGGTGAAAACGCCTTGTTGATGCCAGAGGTCAGACTGGTTTGAGTAACGGTAACTCAAATAAGCACTCGTTACAACCGAGCATCTCTCACAACATGCTGATCCTTGAAGCAGATGAGCTACAGCAGCAGGAGACACACCGGTGACACTCCTGTCAGCTGAGAACAGGAAACTGAAGCCACAATTCACACGGGATCAGCAAAACTGGACAAGAGTGGATTAGACAAACGTTGCCTGGTCTGATGAGTTTTGATTTCTGCTGCTGAATTCAGATGAAGGGTCAGAATTTGGCGAAAAAGACGTGAAAGCTTGGATCCATCCTGCCTTCTATTAATGGTTCAGGCTGCTGCTGGTGTACACTTCGGGACTCTTCCAACTGAGCATCATTTAAATGATCCAGCCTGAGTTTTGTTGCTGACCATGTCCATCTCTTTATGACCACAGTGTGCGCATCTGATGGCTACTTCCAGCAGAATCACACACCATGTCACAAAGCTCAGATCATCATGAGTTCACAATACTGCACTGCATGAAATACATTTGGTTCTGTATTATTAAAGCGTACATTTTACACACTTTTATCATTTTGATGTTTAATAAAAGCTTTTCATCATGTCCAAGTACACGTCTTGTGATTATGTTACTGTAATACAAGACCTCAAGGCAGATTTAAGTCAGTGTAGGTGCAGTCACAGGCATATATTCCTACCATCTCATTGGTAATGGGCAGACGTTTCCTGAGTAAGCTGGTGACCACCTCCACTATTGAATCATGTAGTTTCGGAAACCGCAAAAGCTCCTTCGGACATAAACAAACACACATAGGTTAGCTGTCAATTGTTTAAAACATTTTTACACTTCCTGTGTGAAAGAGTAAAGGATAATATTTTCCCAACACACTTCCAAATATTATGAGCATCAAATCTGTTCCCCATGCTTTCCCTCCAGCGCATGTTCTGACGTTAAATTGAGGTATATAATAGAGTAAAGCGAAAAAAATGTTTAATGTAAAACAAATGTACACAGTGAAGGCAGCCGGACAGAGAAGATAAGGGCAGAATGAGGAGAGAATCCTAATGCAGGCTGTTCTGATCCTGTGTGTGTCAATCTGTGTTGCCTGTAAAAAGCTTTCACTCTCCTCTTCACATTTTATTTTGTTGAAATTCTGCGCTATAAGGGGATGTCATGGGAAACAGAAGTTGCCTTGCTTGTTTGAAATAAAAGACCTTGATGTACTATGCACACACATATTGACATTCACATTGCATTGCTTCCTCCATAGGTCACTCAAAACATTGAAAACTGAACCACAGAATGCGTCACCCGAAAATCATTATGCTATTGATGACACAACCACATTAACATCTAACCAGAGCTGCACGATACTGGAGGAAAAACTGACGAATGAATAGGGTTGGTTGAATGAATGAATAGGGTTGAATGAATGAATTAATGAATTAATAGGGTTGGTTGAATAAATGAATAGGGTTGGTTGAATGAATGAATAGGGTTGGTTGAATTAATAGGGTTGGTTGAATGAATAAATGATTGAATAGGGCTGAATGAATGAATGAATGAATAGGGTTGGTTGAATAAATGAATAGGATTGGTTGAATGAATGAATAGGGTTAAATGAATGAATGAATGAATGAATGAATAGGCTTGAATTAATGAATAAATGAATTTGGTTGAATGAATGGGCTTGAATAAATGAATGAATGAACAGTGCTGAATGAATGAATGAATCGATCAATAGGGTTGAATGAATGATGAGGTGAATGAATGAATCAATCAATAGGGTTGAATGAATGATTGAGGTGAATGAATGAATGAATGAATATGGTTGAATGAATGAATGAACAGGGATGAATGAATGAATGAATCAATCAATCGGAACGAATTAATCAATCAATCAATCAATCAATCAATCAATCAATCAATATGAATGAGGTGGGTGAATGAGTGAATGAATGAATGAATGAATGAATTGGGTAGAATAAATGAGGAAATGTACAGGGTTGAATGAATGAATATGGTCAAATGAATGAATGAATAGGGTTGAATGAATGAATGAATGAATAGGGTTGGTTGAATAAATGAATAGGGTTGGTTGAATAAATGAATAGGGTTGGTTGAATGAATAAATGATTGAATAGGGTTGAATGAATGAATGAATGAATAGGGTTGGTTGAATAAATGAATAGGATTGGTTGAATGAATGAATAGGGTTAAATGAAGGAATGAATGAATAGGCTTGAATTAATGGATAAATGAATTTGGTTGAATGAATGGGCTTGAATAAATGAATGAATGAACAGGGCTGAATTAATGACTGAATCGATCAATAGGGTTGAATGAATGATGAGGTGAATGAATGAATCAATCAACAGGGTTGAATGAATGATTGAGGTGAATGAATGAATTAATGAATAAATATGGTTGAATGAATGAATGAACAGGGATGAATGAATGAATGAATCAATCAATCAATCAATAGGAACGAATTAATCAATCAATCAATCAATCAATCAATATGAATGAGGTGGGTGAATGAGTGAATGAATGAATGAATGAATGAATGAATTGGGTAGAATAAATGAGGAAATGTACAGGGTTGAATGAATGAATATGGTCAAATGAATGAATGAATAGGGTTGAATGAATGAATAGGGTTGAATGAATAGGGTTGAATGAATGAATAGGGTTGAATGAATGAATGAATGAATGAATGAATAGGGTTGTTGAATGAATGAATAGGGTTGGTTGAATGAATGAATGAATAGGGTCAAATGAATGAATAGGGTCGAATGAATAGGGTCGAATGAATGAATAGGGTTGGATGAATGAATGAATGAATGAATAGGGTTAGATGAATGAATGAATAGGGTTAAATGAATGAATGAATGAATGAATAGGGTCGAATGAATGAATAGGGTAGAATGAATGAATAGGGTTAGATGAATGAATTAATGAATGAATGAATAGGGTTGAATGAATGAATAGGGTCGAATGAATGAATATGGTCGAATGAATGAATAGGGTTGGATGAATGAATGAATGAATGAATAGGGTTAGATGAATGAATTAATGAATGAATGAATAGGGTTAAATGAATGAATGAATGAATAGGGTAGAATAAATGAAGGAATGAACAAGTTAGAATGAATGAATGAGGTGAATGATTTTTTTTTCCACAATTTTTTCTGATTCATTCTGCAGCCCTTCTAACTACCCACACTGTAATGTATAAAGCATTGACAGGAGAATTGAGTTTTAAGATTTTAAGACTGGCTACACTACCTCATATTCCATTTCCTGTTTTATTTTTTCCTGTGTGTTCTGCATCAAATATTAATAAGCAGTGAAGCACCTGTGTGCTGTAGGCAGAGCAGTGCTGGATGATTCTCTGAAGTTCCTCGTGCACGAGCTCCACGCAGCGCATGCTGGGCTCCTCCAGTCTCTTGATCTGTTTCTTCACCAGCAGCTCAAAGCTGACCTCGGGAACAAACAGCGCTGGCCGAGGACCCTACATCCATCACAACAACCAAATACATTCAACACTCATTTAGTCTACATCTGGACAAGTGTTGTAGTGTTTCCACAACTTCTGACAAATGATTTCCCATTGCTTTTCCAGCTATTCTATTAGATATGGATTACTTTATGAGTGACTGCAATTTTTATCTAGAAGTATTATTTTAGGTTTGAGCAAAACAAATATATACACTACCCGTCAAAAGTTTGGAATATTGTTATTATGCTTTTGAAAGAAGTCTCTTATGCTCACCAAGGCTGCATCTATTTGGTTAAAACTACTATAAAAACATTAATACTGTGAAATATTATCACAGTTTAAAATAACTGTTTCTTTTTGAATACATTTTAAGATATAATTCTCGTAATGGCAAAGTCGAATTTTCAGCATCATAACTCCAGTCTTCAGTGTCACATGATCCTTCAGAAATTATTCTAATATGCTCATCTACATATTATTAATTATTAATATATTCATTCATTATTCATTTCATTTTTTATTTACTCTATCTTACCCTAAACTTTTAAATGGTAGTTTATCGTACATTTTCCACCACAAAAAATTCCACCACCAGCAAAAACTGTTTTTAACATTTATAATAATCAGAAACGATTCGACAATCATCATATCAGAATGATTTCTGAAGGATCATGTGACAATGAAGACTGGAGTAATGATGCTGAAAATTAGGAGTAAATTACATTTTAAAATAGATAATATAAGGTATAATATAACATTTTAAATTTAAATAATATTTCACAAATTACTATTTTACTGTATTCTTGATGAAATAAATGTAGCCTTTGTGAACAGAAAAGATTTCTTTCAAAAAACCAAAACTTTTAAATGGTTATGTATATACACTATAGATTTTTAAATGTCTTTTTCCAATTTATTTTAAAGATATTATGTATTAAGAAATTATTTAATTAATTTTTAAGATTTATTTAACGTTTGGAGGCTAGAAATTCACACTAGGTTTTCTATAACTGTGGGAACCCTGAAAAAGCTATCTGAACCAGCATTTATTTCCAGTTTCCAAAACTCCTCACGTTGAGGGCATGAATATGATGCACCATTGTGTCTTGGAAAAAAAGTTTGTTTGAAAAATAATTATTATTAGGGCAATTTGATTTAGTGACGCGTATAGTGTAGAAATTACACTAAGTGAGCAAAGGAAGTTGAGAAGGTCCACAAAAAGTACTGTATATGCTTATCTGTATACACACACATGCATACATAAACATGTAAATAATATACCGTAGCGTTGCGAATAGCTGTGAGAATATCTAGCTCGGTGAGTCCTCCAAGTGGGTCAATGGACTGGAGGGTCCTTCCAAATGTCTCGTGGAATATATAACAGATACGAGCTCCTCCGCACCTACAATAAACAAATGCTCACACAGTCAGTCAATCTATGAACATTAAAAATCATGAAGCAATTTTGGGCATCGCAGGCACTTTCGCACATTGGAGTTAAATCCAACCGTCCAGCCAGAAAACGTCAATACGAGGCACTTAATTAATCGATAGCTGGTGTGGACTTAGCCAGATATGAGAGGCGAACAGCGTTTCATCCAACAGTGAACAGGGTGTAAATAAGGAGTTGGGCAGACTTGAGGATTATCTGCCTGTCAAATTCAACCAAGCAGACAAAGTAAACATGGTGTGCTTGATATCTGTCCTGAGATTCAGTGCGAAAATGACAGGCTGAGACGCTGCTGAAGTCACAGAAAAAAAGATTCAGCGGGAATGTAGCCTTGGTAATGGCAATATGTCAAACTCGATAACACGGTGTTAGATGGCAACCTGCAGTAAGTGGCTCCACAGATCACAATTATGACCCGTTTTATGACTGACGTCTGATGATTTTTGTGCTCAAAAATGGTAAGAGCTTTCTCAGATCACAAGCAACTCTAACTAACTCTAACTGCCTAGCTCTGTTTAATGTTTTTTTGCGTCTACTGTTGTTTTGAAGTTACAAACAAAAAGCCAATACTTACTTTCAATTGGGCCAAAAAAAAAAAAGGCTTTTCAAATTCACACCAAAAACAACATGATTGTAAGCACAGAAGAAAAGAAAAGAAAACATACATGGATGAATCGTTTGAAATAAGATCTATAATAAGCATTTAGAAAGAATATTTTTATATGCTTTGTTCCAGGTATAGATATACAATTATTTTTCTGAAGTGGCTATTTATTATGTTGTTTAGTTTTAGTTTTTTAGGAAAAAAACTGAGAGAAGCACTTGAAGAAGAATTTTCACAATTGTTTCCACCCTGGCAGCCTACAATCTATCAATCAATCATTCAATCAATCAATCAATCAAGTAAAAAAGTAATGTGGCCCCAATGGATGAAGATGATTCTACAAGCAAAAACAGTTACAAAAATCTGAGGGAAGAAAAATGTGCATAAAATTGGAAAAATCACTGGTGTTTTTTGTTATACATAGCAGAAAAACAACAACAAAACACAGGAAATGTTGGAAGGGGTCTACAAAAAAAGTTTTCAGAGATAATTTCTCCCTTTAGGGCTTCCATATAAATAAGATTTCGAATAACAGATTGCGTGTCATTCTTTTGGACACTACTTTATATATAAACACATTTCAGTTTTAACAACAAAAGTTTTTCATATAAATTCTATTTGCTCTGCTTGTGTGTTGCATTTATTGCTATCATTTGTTCCAGGCGCTCGCCCAGACTTCATAGCATCAGCTCCGGTGACAGCTGTCAGACACAGAATAGTGGAATAGATCTGTAGAAACGCTCTTATTGATTCAACATGTTATTTGTGGTGAATTTGTGTGGTAAATATTTGGTATTAATGTAAAAAGACCTCAGAGGAAATAAGAAAAACAACTTGTTTAAAGTCGGCATTAGTGTTGTTAAATATGTATCGATATGGAAATATCTGAAATGTTTTCAACACTTCTTTTCTGCAATACGGATACACCGATATCAGCTGCGCGTTCTCGGTTTGACGCACACCCGCCTCCTCTCACTCACTCGTCTCATTTGCTCTGGTGGTTGAATAGTACTTGTATTGTGCATTATTTGTCATTCCCGCAGGTTTTGAGCTCATACCAAAAGTACGAGCTTTTTGAGAGGGGGCTTTATGTGCGCACCACTTATATAGATCAGTGGTGCGCACATAAAGCCGCCTCTCAAAAAGCTCGCTAGAACCAAATTGAGTTGTGGCTTATTGCACGTAAATGGTCAAATACCTACAACATTATGTCAAAATGCCCGTTTGGTGAGTAATCATGTAAACTTAAACATATATATTTGAGAAAATGCATGTTGTGTAACCGTATACTGGATTTGTGCACAAGCTCTTAAAGTGACAGCAGCCTAATATTACTGCTGGTGTCTCTTATGCTAATCAAAAAACAAATCACTGCTCTCGAAACTTCTTTTACATGCATTCATTTGTATTTAATTTCTACAGTGAAGACTATCCAGTCTTGTTTTACAAGTAATTATTTATTTAAAGATGCAATATGTAAAATTTTTGCAGTAAAATATCCAAAAACCACTAGGCCAGTGTTATATATTTTGTTCAGTTGAGTACTTACAATATCCCAAATGTTTCCAACTATTTGTAAATCGTGAAAAAATTGCAATTTTAACCAAGGATTAGGGACGTGTGAGGGAGTTGCCAGTAAATGGAGTCAAATCCGCGTTATCCTCGGTTTCTGGTTTTATTTTGTAGAAACCATGGAGCAGCCGGCGAACAAACGCTCAGAGTGACGTTATAACATCATTTTCAGCACACTCAGATGTATCTAATGTGATAAACAGAGCTGCGTTTCCTCACACTCATGAGGGGAAAAGCGGAAGCGGCGACTGTGTCATAATAAAAGTCCCGCTGCTCTCGAGGCGTGTGTCGTTCGTCTCTCATGATCAATCGTTCAGCTCCACAACACTCGCTCCTGCTCTGCTTCAGACTACAGTAACGTTAATAATCATCCATGAACATGATTTCTGCCCGAGTCCATCCCGATTCTTTTCCACCGGCTGTGAGGTGAAGACCACATGTCCCAAGATTCCTCACTCAAACTTGGCGTCATCAAGCTACGCCTTTGTTTAGAATAGGCGACCTCTAGTGGCCGAAAAACTACATAGTGCACCTTTAATTTCTATTGTGTTTCATACCTGAATACTAGCTTACTGTTAGACCCACCTGGAAAAACTTGTTTATTTCAATTGTCACTTTATTCTAATCTATTTATTTGTGCTATCGTCTGCAATTTGTTTATTTGTTCTTATTTTATTACTGACTGTTTACTTGTCTTTTTTTGTAAACTTTGTTCAGTTTCAAATAAACCTTCCCTGTGCTGTGTCAAAGCTATTACTACAAAATTACCCAAATTATTAAAAAAATATGATAATATAATAAAAATATCTGTATGGCAATATATAAGGTACTTTTTCCCAATTAGTATAGAAAATGCTATTGAATATTGATATTTTTTTCATGTTAAAGTCGAAGTTAGAAATTACAGTTTCGTGACAACACTAGTCGGCATGAAACAGAAGTTGCAATAGTCTTTTCTTCCCTATTGTGACGTATATTTTGATGAAACCATTTATAAATGAGAAAAAAAAGGTACAGCGGGACTTGATTTCGTCCTCAGGAATTGATTAGCTGATAGGAAGTTGGGCGTTTCTTACTAAATGTAGGCAGATCTTAATGTCAGTGTGCTGTCAGTTGTGGAGGATATTTAGTGCAACCCTCTGCCTCTGACACGTCATGAAGAGAACAGATGATGTTTCGACAGGGAGGAGTAGGTTAATGTTTTTAATTAAAGATTACGAGAGCATATGAATTTTAAAAAATAATGACATGCACGGATAAATCATTTAAATTTTGATTTCGTGGTGACTTTATATCAACTTATTTTGCAGAAAACTTCCTAAGGTTCATGCACTCACAATTCAGAGGTCTGGATGTGCCTGGCAGTGCCTTCGATGGTGCTGCAGTAGTCGGTGGCAAACTTGGTGACGATCTGCAGCAAGGTGGCGCTGTGGTCTTCCACAGGCTGCCCGTAGCTGTTGAGTCGGGACTGGTACTGGGAGGTGAGCACTGTGACTCGCGTCTTGAGCTCCGGGAGACAGTCCCTGATGTGATGCATGAGCAGTCGGCTCAGGGTGCGAGCCAGGTAGCGCGAGCCGCAGCGGGAGGCTAATGACGGGTAATGCCGCTGCAGAAACGCCTGCTCGTCTTTGCACGAGTCGGTGAGACTCTTTTGGGTGTTCAAGTCATGCTGGCTCCTGGTGAAGTAAATTATAAGATTGATTAGTGGATCAAAGCCTGAAAAGTTTTAAACAGAAGTAAGAAGTCACATCTGAATTTATTGTCTAAAAAGATACTTTCATCGAGTAGGTTTTAGACAGCATATATGTATCAACTGCTGATTATAGTATCCCACAATCCTCTGCGAGTGATTCAGCAGTAGGGCAAAAACATAAAAATGACTTGGTTATCTCTAAAGCTTGTTTGGATTTGTTCTAGATCATTAAACATGATGTTATGCAGCCACGGTCTGAATCCAGTTTCTTTAGCAGGAACCTTCTTTAAAAAAGTGATGACTGTGAAATTATTGACTGGGTAGTACAGCAGTTTTTGAAAGAAGTCTCTTGTCTCTTGTTTTTCCCACATTTCGTGATGCTTATGTGATCAATTCCAGATCCGGATGCATAAAAAAAACTTTTTAAAAATGTATTTTAATGGAATATTAATGTTCTATTTGATTGTAAATAAAGTAGGCTACTTTTATTATATATTAATAAAAATGTTGCTTATGTCAGCACTTGCGTCTGATGTTTCAGTTTCAGTTTTTATGAAAAGAACATGCATGAATGAGAAAATAAAAGTGCAGGACGCAATAAGCCATGAAAAAGTTCTCAATACGCTGGCTGACACACAGCAGAAGCGCACAGAAAGATGCCTCTGTCAGACAGCATGCCATCAGAATTCAATTTCTTAGCGGCGTATTGCGCTTGAACGGTCAGATACACAGAATTTTTTCAAAATATCTGTCTTGCCCAGTATTCACGTAAACATAGTGATAGTTATGTGTTAGGTGAACATAAACGGTTGGGCCGAGGGGACGGGTGCTGAATTATGTGTTTATATAACATTAGATCTATGCATTATATCTTATGATATAATAATATAATATATAATATAATAAGCCTGCTGCAGTCTGTGTCATTAATGTTAATAAAAAAAAAAGAAAAAAAGAGAGAATCACTCACTACCCTTGACTGAAGAAATTTTGTAGCTTTAATAAAAAACTATTGATTTGTAATTAATACATTAAAGACTATGCAGTGATATTGTTTTTATATCTGATTATACAATTACAGTAAATTCTATTAAATAAAGACCTGTTAACTTCATTTGATTCTGATATTGTATTTGTTTTACTATTTGTTATTTGCATCTTTGTTCTTACTTCTTAATAAAAAATATAAATCATATTGTGATTAGTAATATAAGAATTATTATTAATAAAATAATTGGAGAAAAAGAAGCTTTGTGGCGCATCAAGAAACATTTTATAATCTAATGGTTACCCTCTGAATCTGAAAGATTCACACCTTTATTTTATTTGATCAAAAATACAGTAAAAACAACATTATGAAATATTATTACAATTTAAAAATATTACTATGTTTTAAAATGTAATTTATTCCTGTGATGTCAAAGTTGATCTTTCAGAAATAATGTGACTAATATGATGATTTGGTGCATAAGAAGCATATTAATCAGTGTTACTTTGTTACTTTACATAATTTGATGAAAGTTTAGAACAGCGTTAATTTGAAATAGACATATATTGTAACATTATAAAATGTCTTTACTTTCACTTTTGATCAATTTAAAGAGTTAGTGGTTCAACCTTAATATTATAAAGTGACGAGAATACTTTTTATGCGCCAAAAAAACAAAATAACTTTTCAACAATATCTAGTGATGGCCGATTTCAAAACACTTTTTTGAAGCTTTACGAATCGTTTGTTTCGAATCAGTGGTTCGGTTCACGTATCAAACTGACAAAGTCACGTGAACTATTGAAATTGCGAATCACTTATGACGTAACAAAGCCTCGTTTACTGAAATCACGTGACTCCGAACCACTGATTCGAATCAAAAGATTCGTAAAGCTTCATGAATCAGTGTTTTGAAATCCGACATCATGTTATTTTGTTTTTTTGATGCACAAAAAGTGTTCTCCTCTTTATAATATTAAGGTTGAACCACTGTAGTCACATGACCTGTTTTAAATATGTTTTAGTATCTTTCTGGGCATCTGAAAGTGTAAATTATCTTGATGTCAATAGAGACTCACTGAACCATCGGATTTCATCATAAATATCTTAATTTGTGTTCTGAAGATGAACGAAGATCTTACGGGTGTAGAACCACATGAGGGTGAGGAATGAATGACAGAATTTTCATTTTTGGGTGAACTAACCGTTTAATGTTCTCAAGCTGAATAAAAGTATTAATTTCTTTCAAAACAACAACAACAAAAAAAACTTACTGACCCTAAAGTTTTGAATGGCAGTGAATATGAAAATGGTGATTGAAGAGGTCAAAAAGAGGTCATTTTAGAGACGGAGCAAGTCACATTACATTTTGATAAAATATAACAAAAATAAATAAATTCTCGGTAGCACTTTATTTTACAGTCCTGTTCCCCATGTACATACTATGTACTTATTATAGTAATTACTGGGTAATAACTCAGTATTAACCCTGAACCTACACCTAATCTTAACCCTTGAAGTTTTCCCTTATAATATCCAGCACTTTCTTAGGTAAGTACACTGTAAGTACACGTACTGTAAAATAAAGTGCAACTACATTCTTTAGAAAAAAGTGTCATTCATAACAAAGACCAAGAACACTCAATTAGACAATAAATCTACTATTTACAGAGTTACTGTTGATTTCATGTTGACTTGTTGGCGTCATTAGGCATGTATTGTTTTTTGACAAATGAACGTGTCTTCAGCGCTTTCATTTAGGTCAAAGAGAATTTCCAAATCAATCTGCAGTACATTCTTACAGGATAAGAAAATTGTTAGTATACTGCCCACTACTGGAAAAAAGAGAAACTTCAGGCAACAAAGTCCCAAGTACTGTGCACATAATACCTAGGAATGAAAGTAACATTTTTACATTTTTTAAAGAAAACGTAAATGTTGCTTTCCCGGGCAAAACCTATTGCAACACTTCTGTGTTGTTGTAAATGTTTGCTAGGGAATTGTTATACGGTTGCTAGGTTACATCTTCAAGTTTTTATGGTATTCTGATAAGACTCAGGTTCTTCCTTCAGTCTAAGTTCTGCCTGTTTAACATCCACCAGTTAAAAATTGTAAGTCAATAACGCATGATTTGAGGAATCGTTCGAGTCTGAAGGCCAAACATGCACTCGATGCATGCTTAAATGTAATTTTTAAGATCAAGGATTAGCTTGAATCTCTGACCTCAAGTATAAGCAATATTATCAGTTATGCTTGCCTTAGCAAACTCTTCTGATAAAATTGTAAATGCGTGACCAATATATTGCACAGAACGCGTCTTTTATTTGTTGCCAGTGCTTGCTTTCCATAAATGCTCTCCCAGGAAATCTTCAAGTGCTTTCCCGTTTGACTGCTCGTTGTTGAATCCTCAAAGAGAGCGTAGGTTAATATTGAAGAGACGTTGGCCTGCAGCTATTTCTGATTAAGTTAACAAGAGTCGAGAAATGAAAAGTGTCACTACAGTTCTTCTCCCCAACTAAATTGTCTCCCTGTATTCGTACAGGCCCTAAAGGACAAGCTAAAGCCTAAGCTGAATAAACCAGTGATTTATCACCAACACGGCTCTGTTCGCTGATAGCGGGTAGACGTGGTACCCTTGGGTGCTTGTGCTTAAACAGGCAGGGCAGGAGAGGAGAGGATAACAGTGTAGGGAATATTACAGCCACTGCTCCTCTGGGTTATGATAGAGGACCTCGAAATGTAAGAAAATTACACTTAAAATGTTCCAGTGCTTTTTCACACGGTTGATTAAGTTTCTACTGCGGTATGAGAAGTCGAAAGGGCCGTGTGCTACACTTTTGTAGCACTTTATTTTTTCCCCGAAGCCCACTTAAATGTCATCCAGGGTTTCATGTGAATGTCGTGAAGTTCTTCTACACGGTCAGTTTTTTACATTCTCTCTAACCCTTACGCTTAAGCAGGCTGTTTTCGCTGCTTTCGCTGCCGTGCCTTTAGGACTTCATATGTAAATGAGTTCTGTAATGATCTCCCTGGTCTCATGTGAAAAGACAGACTCGGCATTTTTGCGAAATTTATGAAATGCATTGCTGCAGGTCCAAATCGGTGCAGTTTCAAGGTGAATGTCCACCTGTGTTGCTAAAAGAGCTAAAAGGCTCTATGATTTTTTGTTTAAAAGCCACAGAGTTGGGTTTAAAAGTTTTTTTTTTGAAAGAAATGAACACTTTTATTCAGCAAGGACACATTAAATTGATCAAAAGTGACAGTAAAGACTAGTGGCCCTATTTTAACGATCTAAGCACATGGTCTGAAGCGAGTGTGCACTTTGGGCATCTCCAAATCCACTTTTGCTAGTTTAACGATGGAAAATAATAGTCCAGAAGGGTTTTACCTAGTCTCTTAATGAGTCATGGGTGTGTTGTGGGCGTAACGTGCAATAAGCCAATCAGAGCGTTATCTCCCATTCCCTTTGAAAGCCAGGTGTGCTTTCACCATTCGCTATTTATGTGGCAGAATTTTCAAGCAGAAAGACTGAATGCTTCTCCAGCGAGAATCTTTTTATTTTTAATATTTAAAAATGTTTGTGTGCTGCTGTGCATCCTTGCGTGTGTAAAAAGCAGAGTGTACGAACGCTCCGTTTAAATAAAAAAAATAAAAATACTGCACCATTGACTTTAGAGCAGGTTTTTGTTGGTCAGTGGTGCAGTCATTTTCAGTTGCCTCAAAATAGCAATGCACCAACAATGCGCCTGAACACACTTTGTTTTCAGACCCATGGGCGAAAAGATCGTGCATTTGCTATTTAAACACCATGGCGCTGGATGTGAAAATGATAACTGTCAGACTGAAACTAGCAAAAAACACTCGCGTCGCGCCTAGCGTCACATTGCGTCGGGAGTATGATAGGACCCTTGGCATGTAATAGTACACGTTTCGAACCGTTTCGGTACAGGACTTCCGGGCACATGTATAGCGGATGCATTACATTGCAACATTAAGGTGTCCTGTTTGGGAACACTTGTTTCCCGGTGAGTTACAACAACGGACAAAGACAGGTGGATAAGACAAAGCAGTACATGACGTACACAGTGTTGTAGCCTAACCGCCATTAACCACCAATAATTGCAATAAGTTCTGTGTTTTGTTACTATCAATAAGAAACAAATTCTGTCAATTTTATCATGAAATTCAAACAGAAAATGCCGTTTTGACGCTCTTTAATGTGGAGTGACAGATCGCTGTATAGGCGCCTCAGTTCAGTGCGGAGCGCGAGTAAACGCCATCATCTCTTCCTTGTTCATTTATGTTTATTCTGTAACTAGTATTAACATCTGAAGGTGTTGAAAGATACAGTACAACTCACTAAAATGTATCATATCTCATCTAATCGCTCAATCAGTGTTTCAACGGCGGAAAGACTTCAATAAAACAGCTTGTAAATATGTCACGTAGCATTTACCTCAGAAATGCAATTCAGTGTCCACAGCTTGTTAGATCGCAAGAGAAATGAACACTTTCGCTACATATATACACTATATATTAGCCTATATATTCATTATACTTTACTTCACCTGTCTTGATTATTTAATGTATATGTTTAATGTGTGTTCAGATAAATGTGTCATGAAAACAAGTTATGACGGTCACTGTGTAAATGAATATTTCACATCCAGTTGATGTAGAAACAGATGCGAAGTTAATGCGAAAATTGCCTTATATGCAACTTACATGTTTGCATACAATTTTTATGTGAGAGTTTATTATATCTAAAAATAAATAGCAACTTCATTTAATAATTTGGGCTCTGTTGTTAATTGCAACCATTAATATTATAGTAATGTGCAAGAAAATACTCCCTATATATAGTTTACAGCATTAATAGAGATAGATTTTTATTATAATTGAATTTGTTTAAAGACAGAGACACAATTTGTTCAGCTTTGTTTAGTTTTCTCTCCTTTCTGCTGTACCGAATCCGTACCGAACTGTGTTAAATGTTAAATGTTAATTCTAGATATCAGGAATTAGATTTCCACTAGTAACAAAGGCAATTTTTGATATCAGGAATTACATTTCCACTAGTATAAACTATAATTGTTGATATCAAGAATTGTATTTTTACTAGTGAAATCTCACCATAGGCTGCCATTCAAATTCAATTGTTGATATCAAGAATTAATTTCTTACTAGTTGAAATTCAAGTTTCACATATCAGGAATACAATTCTTACTAGTAAAAATGTGAAATTCTGATATCAGGAATGTGATTGTTACTAGTAAGAAAGACGTTTTAGATATCTCTCCTTTCTGCTGTACCGAATCCGTACCGAATCCGTACCGAACTGTGACTCCAATACCGAGGTATGTACCGAACCGTAATTTTTGTGTTACATCCCTAGTTTCTAATCTTATTAAAAATTTGCACTGAGTAAAATAAAAATTATTTTCTGCATTTTCAACAAACGTTTAAAGTAACTGACCTGTTCACCACACCAATAATGCCCAGCCTGACTGGTATGACGCGGCCCAGCAGCACCTCCAGAGCATCTGTCCCCGCGTCCATCAAATCCAGCTTACTCACGACCAGCAGCGTCCGACGACCTGAGCGCAACAGACAATGAATGCATTCCCTTCCCACAGTGCCATTCACTGGTGTAATAATGACATCTGGACTCACCATCTGCATCCACCTCTCGTGCCAGTTTAAGGGCATCAGATGTGGCGAGGTCAGAGTTTGCAGGAGATACACACAGGATGAGGGAGTTGGGGTTGGAGATGTAGGACAGAATCATTTCTTGGACTTGAGTCTCAATATCTTCAGGCTGGTCACCAACCGGAACCTTATTAAAAAAAAAAAGATCACATCACTTGACAAATATTGAGTGGGTGAATGAAGTTGAATTCGTTATTTTATCTTTAAAATTGCAATTTACTTTTACTCGATTGCAATTTACCTGTGTCGAGTAACCGGCAAAATACCGGGAGAGGTGCATTCCACAGACAAGAATCCATGAACCACATAGAATCCATTATCGCATGCTTTGATGTCAACATGTTCTTGTTCAAGAAATTACAGTGGCTGTAACATTTCTATCGTAAACAAGTGGCCAAATATTAAAGATTAAGAGGACATTTGAATTTAACGTCGTTTGGCCAGTATTAAACAAGGATTTGGTCTGCTGTAACGTGGCCGCTGGCGCCCTCTGCAGGCATTCGTTATAGTACATAATGTACTTAAGATGATTTTTTTATATTATGTATATTATGTACTTTAACAGTGTTGTTCTATAAAACCATGATTACTTGCTTTTGATACTTTATTTGAACCAAAATTATTGCCTCATTGTTATTATATATGTATTTTAAGTTATTTTCAAAGGCTATTGTTTGATTATGTCTATTTTTATTACCACAAAAAAAAAATTCTGATTACTCAATTAATCGCCAAATAATCGACTGATTATTCGATTACCAATATATATATATATATATATATATATATATATATATATATATATATATATTTCTTTGGTAATCGTATAATTATATATTATATATTACTAATAATTATTTTTATCATAAAGCGAATGAGTTTGTTTTCATTACATGGAAAAAATAACACGTACAGTCATTGTGGTTACCTTAGTGATGCCAGGCAAGTCAACCAACGTCAGACTGAGTACGTTCGGGGAATAGATCTTCAGGTAAATGGGCTCTGGACTGATGCCCTAAGGAGGGAAAACAGAACAACTAAATGAGATCATTTAAATTAGGCTTCAAATGGTGCGACAAGTGTGTGTATGTCAAATTATAAGAAACCCTGATAAGTGCCATGCTTCCACTGCACCTTATTATTGGTACTGCGATCTGTTTCCTCCTCAATCTCTTTCCGGATTTCATTGAAATCTGTGAAAATCTGAGCAAAGAAAAAACAGCATCTTTATAGAGTCAACATCATAACTGAACAACAACATACCCTTTTTTAACTTAAGACTTGAGAGTGTGTATTTTCTAGATGTGGGCGTTACAGAAGGTCATCTGCTGCGCTTGCATGCATCTTTTAATTAATTACTTGTTGATATTCCTTTAATGTATAATTAAAACCCTATTTAAAGGCACAGTATGTATTTAAATGAACTTCACACAAGTTTATAGAAGTGTCTGTTTATAATAAACCCACATAAGTGAGCAGAGAAATCTTGCCTGAAACTGATATTAAAATGGGACGTCTTTGCAGTTTCCATGATTTAGCACAATGTATTAATTTTATAATTTTATTTTTTCCATCGGTTACTATCCATATTGAAATTAAATGAAAGCAGGTGAAAGATTGCAAATGGTAGCTCAAAAAAACGTTAGTATAATACAATATCGGTAGGAACAGTAGAAACAGACATGGCAGATTTGGACAGGATTAAAATCACAAAGTACGCCTGTGAAACACGAATGTCTCTCACATTCTCCAAGAAAATTAGTCCCATCCAAATAGGGCTTTACTGTCAAACAAGAACTCCAACTTTTTAAATTACCTGGTTTTTGCAGTGAAGGAAGGTGCCCCATTCCTCTGCTTTGATTCCTTTGGAAAGATAGAAAGAAACAAATGAGAGAGAATAACACAAACACAAGACAATACAAATCAATATTAATGACACTGAATCTGCAGAATCCCTCTTCCCATAAAAGATCACAACAGACTAAAAGCTTTTTACAGGCTTCCACAGCAAAGTGAACCGACATCAACAAATTGTGAAATCAATATTCAACCAGAAATGTTACAGCTTCCGGACGCATTAGTACACGACTGGAGATTGGAGCCCAAAGTGCATTTGCTATAGTCTCAAAGTGGAAACAGTAGCAGTAAAAACAGTATCAGATTTTTAATTTACAAATGAAAATGTGTGGGTTATGAAGAGTGACATTTACAAAATAGAAGACGGAACAAGTGCTTTGGGATGGGAACCACACCAGGGCCTCATTTATAACCGTTGCGTACGCACAAGACATGCCCTGAAAGAGGCTTAGGCTGCTTCTTACGCAAACCATGGGATTTATAAAAACAAACTTCACGCAAACTCTGACCCATCCGTACGGACACTTTTACTAGAGTGAGAAAAGTAATGAAGTAAACAGAAGGATATTAAACTCTGTTTTCCTTTTGATGTACACATTTACATTAATATTCCACGTTTATTAATGTCGATAAGCCCTAAAATTACATAAAGTCATTATGCAGAAGATAAACAAAAATGATATGGATTTAGATAGTGGATGTGCTACTTTTGATCACTTTTCCTGTGACACGCTGTTTTAATGACAGTGAGGAGTGATAGGAGCACAATAATTCCTCTTTAAACTAGGGAGAGCGATGATCAGTGATGCACACTTACTGCGATATAATGAAAGACACTGCTAGATTCGACGGTCGAACGGTCTATTGTCCGTTTGAACAGGTTCAATTATAATATCTTATTGTACAACCGCAGCCGGATGGAGGGATTGATGTCTGTACAGACATCTTCAAACAATTATGAACAATACCACTGTATTTGAAGGATACAACTTGAAGAAAACGGTAAGATTTATACGTTTCCTTTTTAAAATTTAAAATAAAATTTTTGCGCAGGTTCTGGTGTACGTATATGGCAAGCCGTTTTGACTTTTATACATTTTCAGGATATGAACTTGTGATATCAACAATTACATTTTCACTAGTTAAAATGTTAATTCTTGATATCAGGAATTAGATTTCCACTAGTAACAAGGGCAATTTTTGATATCAACAATTCAATTTCCACTAGTACAAACTATAATTGTTGATATCAAGAATTGTATTTTTACTAGTGAAATCTCACCATAGGCTGCCATTCAAATTCAATTGTTGATATCAAGAATTCATTTCTTACTAGTTGAAATTCAAGTTTCACATATCAGGAATACAATTCTTACTAGTAAAAATGTCCATTTCTGATATCATGAATGCGATTGTTACTAGTAAGAAAGACGTTTTAGATATCAGAAATTATATTGATATCAGGAATTTCAGAATTTCAGAAATTCAATTGTTGATATCAAGAATAGACATTTGCACTAGTAACAGTGTAATTGTTGATATCAGAAATTAGCATTTTTACTAGTAAGAATTGTATTTCTGATA
>CM076073.1:27370000-27415000 GCA_038088235.1 Zacco platypus
CGCTCTGCACAGTTTGTATGTCTCTCTTATCTGGCGCACCTGAATCAAATCATCAGCTTGTTAGAAGAACTCCGGTGTGTCCCGATTGACACTAGGGGTGTTCAGTGATCCCTACTCCCAGAGCAAAGGTTATCTGTTGAAGTTCACTTCACACCCTGCAGCGTCACGCATATTAGAGGACTTTTAAGTTTTGATGTCATAATATACTTCTGTAAGTAAATATAATATAAATGACCATACTTTCATTTAAAGAGTTAATTCACCCAAAAATGACATTTCTGTCATTTATATCTGTCAACACCCTCATGTCGTTCATTTTCAGAAGTTGTAGTGATTTTTTTTTCTCCTCAGAAAGAATGTGAAACATATTTTGGTTTTATCTTTTTCAGGTTTTAAATATTTTTAAATAGATTTTACACAATATCGTATCGAATATAGAACAATTTATTATATTTTATATATTTTTATATTATATATTTTATATTTAATTTAATATTTATTACATTTTATAGAACAAGTGATCTTAATTATATATTAATTTTTCTAGATAAAATGCTTTTTTCCTCTCTTTTTTCCCCAATCCAAATAGTTTTAGAACATTTTAGTGAATTTAATAACTGTTCTTAATTTAATAACTGAAATTCTGCTCAAAAGATCAATGCAATCTTTTTTAAGAAATACTTTTATTCAGCATGGATTCATTCAGCATTAAAGCCATTTATAACATTTCTATTTTATATAAATGCTGTTCTTTCATCAAAGAATCCTGAAAAAATGATCATGATCTTATGATAATCAGAAATGTTTCTTGAGCATCAAATCATCGTATCAGAATGAAATCCGTGAGTTTTTTTATCCCACATAGAAAGCATCATAATTGCCACATTCAAGGTCCAGAAAAGTAGTAAAGACATCATTAAAATAGTCCATGTGACTGCAGTGGTTCAACTTTAATGTTAAGAGGCGACGAGAATACTTTTGTGTGAAAAAACAAAACTTTATTTAACAATTTCTTCTCTTCCCCATCAGTCTCCGTTGCTATTTGCGTTCTAGACACAGTTCAGTGCTTCCTGGTTCTGCGTCAGGATCACACGCATACATCGTGCTGCTCATGTGAACAACGTCGGCCAATAAAACCCGGAAGTGCTTATAGGAGACCCAGGAAAGAGAAGAAATTGTTGAATAAAGTTATTTTTGTTTTGTTTCTGTACAAAAAGTATCCTCGCCTCTTCATTACATTAAGGTTGAACCGCTGCAGTCACGTTGACTGTTTAATGATGTCTTTACTACCTTTTCTGGACCTTGAAAGTGGTAATTACGTTGCTTTCAATGGAGGATATCTTATATCTTAATATCTAATATCTTAATTTGTGTCATGAAGATGAACAAAGGTCTTACAGGTTTGGAATGACATCAGGGCGAGTAATAAATGACAGAAATTTCATTTTTGTGTGAACTAACCCTTTAATATACACGTATAATTCATCAGATTTTATATTACAGTCCTGTTCTCCATATATTTGCTTACTATAGCAATTATGATAACTGTTATAACTAGGTACTAACCCTGAACCTATCCTCAACCCATGAAGTTTTTTGAGTACACTGTAAGTACACATACTGTAAAAAATAGTACAGGCAATACATCCAAATAAAAATGATAAATTTCACTTTCAAACTAATTCAAAAGCTCTAAACTGAATGGTACATTTATATTGCGATGTTTAATATGAACATAAATGGTTCATTTAAATACGTCTTCTTATCTTATTTATCCCGTAATTATGATAGCTGACTTGTAAAGGTCACGTCTGACGCACTTTACACCTGTAAACAGCCGCATTCAAACATCCGATTCAAATCTCCCTTAATACCCCACTCAGAGTCGAATTGAACCCACCCCTCAACTGAGCGTCTCAGATAAGAGAGACGTACAAAATGTGCCGAGCAGGGAGGCCCCTGTTATGATCAATGCTCTTATCAGTCGTGACACTTTGCCCTCTGCAATGTAGGCCTGTATTTAAAACAGCTGTACATACTTTATGTAAACATTGTCGCTTATTGACACTACTCAAGGAGTTCCCCTGACTTTCCATCATCAGCGCAGGTGCAGTTAGAATTTGCTCAGGCCTGATGGCCAATCACACTATCTCTGAAAACTTTACTGAATTCCAATTCGGCCTGTTATCATGATTTCAGCTGCACATGTTTCTGAAGCATTGCCCATTGAACCCTTTTATCCCGTTTGTCTTTGTCAGGGTTGGGAAGACCTCGTTGATGAACCAGTATGTGAATAATAAGTTCAGTAATCAGTACAAGGCCACTATCGGAGCCGACTTCCTGACCAAGGAGGTGATGGTGGACGACAGACTGGTCACCATGCAGGTTTGCATTTATGTATATCTCATAAGAGTACATTCCACTTACACTACCCTTCAGAAGTTCGGGGACAGTACAGTTGTTTAAAAGAAATTATTACTTCTATTTAGCATTAAGTTGATCAAAATTGACAATAAAGACATGTATAGTGTTTAAAGTTTTATACTGTTCTCTTGAAGTTTCTATTCATGAATAAATCCAGTTTCCACATAAATATGAAGCAACACAACTGTTTTGAACATTGATAATAATCAGATATCGTTCTTAAACTGCAAATCAGCATATTTGAGGGTCATGTGACACTGAAGACTGGAGTAATGATGCTGAAAATTCAGCTTTGAATCATAGGAATGAATTACAATATTAAAATATATTACAATAGAAAAGTTATTTTAAATTCTCAACAGCTCTTTTAAATATTATTACTGTTTTACTGTATTTTTGAGCAAATAATTGCAGCCTTGGTGAGCATAAGAGAACATTAAAAACATTGCAAAATCCCAATCCCCAAACTTTTGAATGGAAGTGTAACTCCTATATGGGGGAATTTCTCAAAGAAAGGTCATACTTCATCCTAAAATCCAAAAGAAATTTTTTTTTTTTTAAAGTTTATTTTTAGGAACTATATATATATATATATATATACATACACACATATATATATATATATATATATATATACATACACACATATATATATATATATATATATATATATATATATACATACATATACACAAATATATATATATATATATATATATATATATATATATATATACACACATATATATATATACATATTTACATACATACACATATATATACACATGGTTTAAGGCAGCTTTACAGGCAATATTGTCAAAAAGTGAGTTGAATTCCAAGTGCAGTTTATTATCCTATAGAATATATAGAAAAATAAACCTTGACTTGACGTGATTGGCGCTTTAGCGAAGCTTCGAAACCTTTGCGAATAATTTTTTCGAACCAGTGATTCGGAGCATGTATCAAACTGCCAAAGTCATGTGATTTCAGTTAACGAGGCTTAGTTACGTCATAAATGTTTCGAAAGGTTTTGAAATTTCACTGCTAAGAGGCGATGATCTCTGTGAACCCTTGAACCAGTGTCTGTATAGGATTTTAAACTGTTCTCAGATCAGAAAATTATACACATTTAATGAGATATTTGTATAATAAAAAGGAAGAGTTGCTGTTAAAAGTCTGTTATTGGTCTGATTAACCAAGATCTCCATAAAATGAACAAAACAAGCCTAAAATGTAATCAAGTATCACATGTTATATAGACTTTTCTGCTGCATTTATATAGTTTTGTCCAGCAGATGTCACCAGTGTGTTACATGTTGAGCGCTTCGAAACAGTGAATCATTTTACGAAGCTATTGGTTAAATTGATTTGAAGTTTCGAAAAGCTTTGTTTCTCCCATCACTATTGACTTGACAAACAAGCGACTCACCAACCAGCATGTGTTGACACAAACAAAGCTAGACGAGAGCCTAAGATAACATGAGGGCTATAAATACACAGAGTAATATCTAACAAGATACACCTGAGAGTAATCAAGATTATAAACCAATGACATGACAGAACTGAGAATCACCTGACAAGACAAACCAATGAAAACACAAGAACCAAATGAACCTCATGACTAGATTGCATGAGGGGAACAAGGATTCACAAGACAGAAAAACAGGAAACGTTACTATGACAAATTTCAAAATAAAAGACATATTCACAGAATCTTGTGACAAAAGGAAAGATAAATGTGCAAGCCTTTATTTATATGCCAAATATTATTTTTCAATACAATTTTTGGGAGTAAAAATAAAATAAATCTGAATATTTACTGAAAATTCATGTCAGATTCACCCTTACATGCCTATGATAGCAGTAATTTGAGCTATTAAGTTAATTGTTTGGAGGCCAGCATGCTCTGAGGATGTTGATGTCATTTCCTTAACAACCATTATTTTGTGAACAATGCCCCATAGCAGTAACCATCTCTGGTCATGTGATGTGGTTAATAGGCAATACAGTATGTATGAAATCTCTGTAATTACTCATAGCTTATCGGTAGGATCTCATCTCAATGGTTTACCCTCATTCTGATGCAAAAAGTTATTCTGATCCAGCATGCTGGTCATGAGTCACTCAGTGACATGTCTGGTAATCCCCTGGTATTTTCCCTGTAAGCAAAGCCATGTTTTTCTAACCTGTATGCCCAGTCATGTGACGTAGATCCCTCATGCCCAAACAAGCAGAGCTTGGGAAGTTATTCCTGAAAAATACTAATTATTACAACAATATTATAACAAGATTACTGCAGATATTCTGTTTGAGCAGTTAAAGATGATTACTAATGATTACATTTCTAAAACCCATATTTAATCTTTAAAGAGATAGTTCACCCAAAAAATGAAAATTATCCCATGATTTATTCACCCTCAAGCCATCTTTGGTGTATATGACTATCTTCTTTCAGACATACACACCTAGAATGGTTTGAAGGTGAGTAAATCATGGGATAACTTTCATTTTTGGGTGAACTATCCCTTTGGGTGAACTAACTTAAGGATAGACACCACATATTTTTATGTTTATTAGTGTTATAATTAAGCAATAAGGTTCACTGTGTAAAAAAAAAATATATATATATATTTAAATGGTTGCCAGAACTTTAGCGGAAAAAAATATACGGTAGCAACATTTTACGTTTTACGGGACAGTTTTATTTTACGGTTCAAAACCTAATAATTATAGTTTTATATTGTAATAATTAAAGTTCATAATGGCTTATTTTACACATTGTAAAAAATCTGTTAAATTTACGGTAAAGAAATGTATTTCATTAACTGATATAATGTTAATTTACCAACCTATTGAAGTACTAATATCTGTTTTGTACCTTTGTAATAAAGTGACAACCACCAATCACAGTGGTGTTGAGAGTCACATGATGAATCAAAACTCGTAGCAATCAGCTTTTCCAAAAGCTGAGAATGACAATACTGATATTTAGAAGGTGAACAGTGTCATTCACAGACACTAAACACCATCATGACATCACATGAAATTTTAAAAATGCAATAAACATTCATTTAGCATCATTAGATGGAACATAAAACCCTAATGTACACAACTGATTAGAAAAAAAATGAAAATATATCAAATGTGAAGTGTCACGCATTTGTGGGAATGTCAATTTACGTTTTTTCACTGTAAATTATATAATGACTTGTTATTTTTCACTTCCAAAAACTGTAAATTTAACGGTATTTTACTGTGAAATTACATTCAATGTACCGTTAGATCTATTACAGTTATTCGGCGTATATAGTACAGAAACTTTCTGAAAACCAATGAACTGTTTTTCACCGTAGTATTTTTACCGTTAAAATCACGATAATTTTTTTAATAATGTTAATTTTAACATTGTTAATAATGCGACTGAAGGCAAATAATACAATGGAAAAAAAATCAAACATTATAAAGTGTTATTTACCATGACTAATAATTTCATTTTCTCCCTTAAGATTTGGGACACAGCAGGTCAAGAGCGTTTTCAGTCTCTGGGCGTGGCTTTCTACAGAGGGGCGGACTGTTGCGTGCTGGTCTATGATGTCACGGCACCCACTACATTTAAGACTATGGACAGCTGGAGGGATGAGTTTCTCATTCAGGCCAGTCCACGTGACCCGGAGAACTTCCCCTTTGTTGTGCTGGGAAACAAAATCGACCTGGAGAACCGGCAGGTCAGTGTGCAGACCAAATGGAGCGGCAATGCTAGGATAGTTATGAACATCTCGGTGTTGAAAATTAGTAGAGCAAGTGTTTGAGCAATGGGTTTTCAATGGTCGAGGTATGGATAGTTTAATGGCAGCTTGATGATCAAAAGTTAAAATAATAATAATAATACTTTAATTCAGCAAAAGTGTCAGTAAAGTCTATCTCAAATATGTTGTTCTTTCAAACTTTAAACCTTTTAAAGGATCCTGAAACAAATGTATCATGGTTTACACAATGTTTTCAACATTGATATTAATAAGGAATTTCTTGAACAGCAAATCATCATATTAGAATGATTTCTGAAGGATCATGTGACACTGAAGACTGGAGTAAAGATGCTGAAAAAATGTACCTTTTATCACAGGAATAAATTAAAGTTTTAAAATATATTCAAATAGAAAACTTATTTTAAATTGAAATAATAATTCACAATATTCCTGTTTTTACTGTAGTTTTGATCAAATAAATGCCATCTTGGTGAGCAGAAGAGACTTCAGCAACATTAAAAGAACTTTTGAGCAGTTGGTGTGCATAAAATACACTATAAATAGCTTACAATATTTAAAAGTTAAAAATAGAAATTGTAGCAGACAAGATTGAAGTCCTTTCACATGGCTCACATTGAGGTTTCAACGCTGTCGTGGGGAGCGATTGTACGAGGTTGCTTGGTAGTAACAGGATATACACATGGTAAGCAATGAAAATAGTGACGTTTTTGAGCTCAATCAGAGAGAATTCCTGCTGTTTGCTTTGATACATCTCAGAAAGCACATTAATTTTCTCTGAATGTCAGAATCTGCCTTTGGTGTTCTGTCGCGCCATTTTGTTTTGATCTTTGTATCATGCAGATTGTACGGTAATCATCGGCTGTGCTTAGAAAGGTCAGCTGCAAAACAGGGCAAAACTGAAATAGTTTGAACTTTATTCGCGTTGCAGTGCTTGACCTGCGCGCCATCAGGCATAATGTGTTGCTTGACGCTTCAGAGTTTAGTGCATGGGGAATGGTGACACAAAGTTACACTACTGTTCAAAAGTTTAGTAAGGCTATATTCAGACTTGTACAGACGACAAAGCAAGTCCCGTTCACACGGATCCGCCAAAACTATAAAAATCGCTTTATTCTGCTGCCAAGCCAGTAGATGGCGATGTGACTTTGTAAAGAAACACTACGCCCCCAGTTCATTTTTTATGCCCTTCCCTCGCTAACTTCACTCAGTCTCGTTGACTCGGATGTACGTCATTGCTTATGTTTCGTGAGCGCCCACTACTGACGGAACCTTAGCAGTGGGCTGAACTGGAACGTCCTGAGCCCTTGATCACTTGGAATCTGCTATGGAGTTGATTTATTATTTAATTATTTATGAAATTGTTTAATGCAACATTCTATATGTATATATGTGTTTTAAATATTTAAAAAAAAAAAAAAAAAAGATTAATATATCAGAGTTGTTTATTTGGTCACAATTGTGTTGCATTGTGGGATATGGAGCTGCCTGAAGTGTACACAGGGTTGGGTAGGTTACTTTTAAAACGTATTTCACTACAGATTACAAAATACATGCTTTAAAAAGTCATTTGTAACGTATTTCGTTACATTACTCAAGTTTAGTAACTTAATCTAAATACTTTAGAATACTTTGGAATACTAATAAGTGTGGAACAAACACAAAAAAGGTCATTGCAAGTTTTTATCTCACAATTCTGACTTTTTACCTCAGAATTACATGATATAAAGTTGCAATTGTGAGTTATAAAGTCAGAATTATGAGATATAAACTGACATACTAAATTCACAATCGCAAGAAAAAAAAATCAGTATTGCAAGTTTATATCTCCCAATTCTGACTTTATAACTTGCAATTGTGAGTTTAAATCTCGCAAATCTGAGAAAAAGAAGTCAGAATTGTGAAATGCAAACTCACAATTGTGAGGGAAAAAAAACTTACTTGTAAAAAAGGTTACTTGTATTTCGTTACTCCCCAACCCTGAGTGTACATATAAAGTAGACTCGGTCAAAATCAAGAGAGTGAGGGTCTGTAAACTTCCCTCATCCACTTCACGAAGTGGAACGCACTTCAAAATGTCGGCAGGGATTCCCCCGAGGGGAAGAGCTTAGGGAAGTTCGCGAGTGCGTGTCTAAAACTGGAGTGGAACGCAGCCCTTATGCGGTAGGGAAAATGTCAGGATAAATAACAGTAAATTTATCCTGTAATAACCTGTTTTATCCTGTTTAGATTGTTATTAATCCTAAAAATAATTACATTAAAAAAATTGTACTGTACATCAACTTTTGAATGGAAAGGGGTCCTTATTGGCCAATACTCTCAAAATTAGCATGGTTTCTGTGGGTCTTAAAAAGGTCTTTAAAAAGTCTTAATTCACCCTTACACAAATTAAGGCCGTAACAAAGTCTTAAATCGCAGCAGAAATTCTTAAATTCATAAAATCATAGCTTTAAATGTTGCATGCATTGCAAAACATGAACATCTTCCTCAGTATTTTTGCCCTGTTTTATAATATAAACATGTAAACATCTTTAGATACATTTACTTCAGATGCAAATGTAAAATTAAATCTTGAAAAACTTGAAAATTAAGTGATCCCACTGGCAGATATTTTACTTATATAGTTCTATAATTAGATACTTATTTTAAGCATAAACTCACGTCATTTTGATATTTTTCTCAGAATTCATATTTTATGTAATTTTGCATCTCAAGTAAATGTATCTTTTGACAAATGCACTGAAAAACAAGACAAAAATGGAAGAAGAACGTCACTTTTTTGCAGTGCGATCAGAAGGTACAGTAAAAGTTATTTCCATATTCTAGTGTTTGGGAGCAGAGCAATACAAGCTACTTTTTTGTCAAATGAATTAAAAAGTAATGGATGTCTGTTGGAAGTTGCATTTTAAAACTCTGAAGTGTTATTAACAAAACTCATTGTGTTTCTCCCTAGACATTTATACTTAGAGAACATATTGGCGTACTGTGTTCCCTTCCATTTATTCCTTAAATTTTCTTTGCTTGGTCTTAAAAAGGTCTTTAAAAAGTCTTAAATTTACCCTCTTAAAACCAGAATAGGCAAATATCAGCCAGTCCACCAGAACTAGAACTGAGAACATTTTCTATCAAGAGAATATTAAGCGACGTAATAAAATAATTATAAGCCATTTTTTGATTTCCAGTCTTTCAGATTTAATTCATCATTTCATCACAAAATCCTTTGTATTTTGAACAGGTAACAACAAAGCGAGCACAAGCATGGTGTCAGAGTAAGAACAACATCCCCTATTTTGAGACCAGTGCCAAAGAAGCCATTAACGTGGATCAGGCGTTCCAAACCATCGCTCGCAATGCACTTAAACAGGTAGAGAAAGTTTCATTTTCACTTAAGATCTTGTTTGATATAAGATGAAGAAAGCAAATAATCATTCATTCATCACATTGCTTAAGAGAGTCACCCAAAAACAAAAACATTGTGTATTGTCAAACTTTACTCACCATCATGTTGTTTCAAAACCTTGAAGGCTTTCTTCTATAGAACTAAAAAGGAGACGTTTAGCAGAATGTTCATGCTGCTCATTTCAGAACAAAAAGCACCATAAAAGTAGTTTCTACAACTCGTGCTATATTCCAAATCTTCTAAAGTCAGGATTGTTAGGCTGCTGTCACTTTAAGACCTAATGCCCAATATAATGATACACATCTGTTTTCTTTCTCAATTGTTTATGTTCACTTAAGACATAAGCAACTGTGTGACCAGGATACTCACAGAGATGGGCATTTTGATATCATTTTTCATGTAAAAAGAAAGAGAACTGTATTTGCGTGCTCTCTGACAGTGCACAAGCTCTGAATTGAGTTCTCTATCGTGTCTTCTGGCATTTGAATTGTTTAAATGATGGTTAAACTTTGAAATGAATCCGTGAATCACATGCATTCTGAACCCTGGGGCCTGGTCTGCACTGGTCATGGATCAACTATGATCCATTACACCCCTTAATTTTTATCATTTTCATACTTCGGTTTATTACCATTATTCTGTTAATACTTTAGGATTAAGCTAACTCTGCAAAGACACTTCCTGATTAAGCTCAACCAACTTAAATCTTAAATCGTTAGTTCACCCAAAAATGAAAATTCTGTCATTATTTACTCACCCTCATGTTGTTTCAAACCCATAAAACTTTTGTTCATCTTCAGAACACAAATGAAGATCTTTTTGATGAAATCTGAGAAATTTCTGTCCCTCCACTGACAGCTACACAAAAAGTTCATAAAGACATAGTAAAACTGATCCATATGAATTGAACAGTTTAGTCCAAATTTTCGGAAGAGGCTCAATCACTTCAAATAATGAGCAGATTGAATTTAAGCTTTTACTCATTTATAAACATTAACACGTAACACGAGAATGAACCTCATTGGTTCTTGCGGAAGCTCAAACGTGCTGCGTAACACCAGAATGAACCTCATTGGTTCTTGCTGAAGCTCAAACGTGCTGCGTAACACAAGAATGAACCTCATTGGTTCTTGCTGAAGCTCAAACGTGCTGCGTAACACGAGAATGAACCTCATTGGTTCTTGCGGAAGCTCAAACGTGCTGCGTAACACCAGAATGAACCTCATTGGTTCTTGCTGAAGCTCAAACGTGCTGCGTAACACCAGAATGAACCTCATTGGTTCTTGCTGAAGCTCAAACGTGCTGCGTAACACCAGAATGAACCTCATTGGTTCTTGCTGAAGCTCAAACGTGCTGCGTAACACGAGAATGAACCTCATTGGTTCTTGCGGAAGCTCAAACGTGCTGCGTAACACCAGAATGAACCTCATTGGTTCTTGCTGAAGCTCAAACGTGCTGCGTAACACAAGAATGAATCTCATTGGTTCTTGCAGAAGCTCAAACGTGCTGCGTAACACCAGAATGAACCTCATTGGTTCTTGCCGAAGCTCAGACGTGCTGCGTAACACCAGAATGAACCTCATTGGTTCTTGCTGAAGCTCAAACGTGCTGCGTAACACAAGAATGAATCTCATTGGTTCTTGCAGAAGCTCAAACGTGCTGCGTAACACAAGAATGAATCTCATTGGTTCTTGCAGAAGCTCAAACGTGCTGCGTAACACCAGAATGAACCTCATTGGTTCTTGCCGAAGCTCAAACGTGCTGCGTAACACCAGAATGAACCTCATTGGTTCTTGCCGAAGCTCAAACGTGCTGCGTAACACAAGAATGAATCTCATTGGTTCTTGCCGAAGCTCAAACGTGCTGCGTAATACAAGAATGAACCTCATTGGTTCTTGCAGAAGCTCAAACGTGCTGCGTAACACCAGAATGAACCTCATTGGTTCTTACTGAAGCTCAAACGTGCTGCGTAATACAAGAATGAACCTCATTGGTTCTTGCAGAAGCTCAAACGTGCTGCGTAACACCAGAATGAACCTCATTGGTTCTTACTGAAGCTCAAACGTGCTGCGTAACACAAGAATGAACCTCATTGGTTCTTGCCGAAGCTCAAACGTGCTGCGTAACACGAGAATGAACCTCATTGGTTCTTGCCGAAGCTCAAACGTGCTGCGTAACACGAGAATGAACCTCATTGGTTCTTGCTGAAGCTCAAACGTGCTGCGTAACACGAGAATGAACCTCATTGGTTCTTGCGCGTCATGCAAACATGCCTGAGCTTCTGTTTACCACAACTGATGTGAGTTGATAAATGTGTAAATAAAATATAAAATGTAAATAAAAGCCTAATTTCAATCCGTTCATCATATAAAGCAATTGCTTCTCTTCAGAAAATTTGGACTAAACACTCAATTCATATGGATTAGTTTTATGATCTCTTTATGAACTTTTTGAAGTGTGATCGTTATGTAGACTAGGAAAGGACATAGTTCATCAAAAATATCTTCATTTGTGTTCTGAAGATGAACGAAGGGCTTATGGGTGTAGAACGACATGAGGGAGAGGAATTAATGACAGAATTTTCATTTTTGGGTGAACTAACTCTCATTCCATGTCCGAACAAGCCAAAGAATTGAATCATGCTGTAGCAGTGTACGTTATTGCCGAAGACATGATAGTTCACCCAAAAATGAAAATTCTGTCATTAACTCACCCTAAAGCGGTTCCAAACATGTATAAATTTCTTTGTTCTGCTCAACACAAAGGAAGATATTTTGAAAAAAGTTTTTAACCAACAACTCTCATAGTGTGGAAAAAGAGAGGGAGAGAGAAAAAAAACAAAAAACTATGGTTCCTAAATCAGTGATGTCACATAACTGCTATAAACAGGAAGTACAGTTTGATTTATTTTTGTCAAATATAAAGAGAGATTACAAGCGGTTCATCTCCCATTTGAGTTCTGATTCTTTTCTTTATATGGGCGTCAGAGACCGTAAATCGCAGACACACCTGTCCGACACCATTTGGAAGGGCTAGAAACAAAATCCCTCCTGCTGAATCCTTGAGTCAAGCCCTACAATATTGTATATCTCAGATTTCATCTATACGATCTTGCCACCAGTTTGAATTTTCTTAAAAACACACGTTTACGACCTGCAAATGATCTTCATATTCATTTGAAATTGTCCTGTGACATTTTATGACATGCGATTCATCTTAATATGAATATGAGTCCACACATATTATAGTCAAACCTAACTTTCAGTGAAAAATCAAGTTAGACTTTGCTGTAAAAACCATGTCAACCATGTACACTTCGATTGGATCGCTGATCATCCATATGGGCTCTGATGATTGCCGCTTGTAATTCTTTAGTGGTACTTTACCTGTTTGGAGCTTGGAACATTCGATTATTTTATGGAAAAGTGCAGCATGAACATTCAGCTAAATTTCTCCTTTTTGCTTAATGAAAGAAAGTCATAGAATTTTTGATGTCTCGAAGGCGAGTAAATGTTTAACTGGCTGGGCTTTGCCATTACATAAACACTAAATCTGAAATTAATCGAACTTTCAGGAGACCGTGGAGACGTACGATTTCCCTGACCAGATTAAACTAAGAGATGACAGACCCGCGTCTACCAGTGACGGCTGCAGCTGCTGAGGGAAAAAACGAACGTGGGGAGGGAAGAGAAAGAGCCAACATGGGAATGGAAGAGAGGGAGAGATGGAAAAGATCCATTCCTGTAATTCTAGCACCCATCCTCCCCTTTTCCTCCTTTGAAACCTCCGGGGTGTCGAATGCCACGTGAAAGCTGAACATCCATTTTCTTGCTGAACTTCAAGTCACGTGTGGCATGATGAACTATCGAGGAACAGGAAGACCAATGTGTGGCATATCCTCCGACGTCGCATTAATTACCAGTCCCACTATCACTACAGCTGTCGAAGAATTTCCTTGTCACTACTCCTGCTGTCTGTGCAATTTGATTGCAAGTTTTTCTTTACTCCGAAATAATCCTTTTGTCTGCTCGTACATTGTGCCTTTATATTTTGTAACTTTTAGTTGTTGTTTCACTCCTATGCTGAACAAACATTTGTTAAAAATATTCGTAATGCATACATTATAGGGCTGTATGGAAGCTCGTTTCTGCCATTAAATAAAAAAAATTAAAAGGTTTTTAGTTATAAAGTCAGAATTGCGTGATATAAACGTGAAGGTTAAATCTTGCAATTGTGACTTTTTCCCCTCACAATTGCACATTATAACACGCAATTGAGTTTATATCTTGCAGTTATGAGAAAAAAAGTCAGAATTGAGAGATAAAAAGTCATAATTAGCTTTTTTTTATTATTTCATGGTGGAAACAAGCTTCCATAGAGCTGGGAAATATATTAAATATTTATACAAATGTATACATTTTGTTTGCGGTATAAAATTAACCAACGTGTTATTTTTTTGACTTTTCAATAATAATTAAAAAAATTCAAATTCTTCCAATCAGTTCAAAATCCTTGTTTGTTTGCACCATGACTCAAAAATTCATGCCATTTCACAATTTCAAATGTTTTAGTAAAAATATATGTACAGTAGGTAATTTATTACTGTGTACATTAAACAAAATATATATTTCCCAGTGTCCATATAGGGAAAAGGTGTGGAAAACATGCTTGGATTTTTACTGTATTTTACTTTCTTCTTCGAACATTTAAAATCCAATTGCGGTTTGTTTGAAATTATTTGTTCAATGCAAATTTCTCTCAAGGTTTCTTAGCTCATCTCTCAGCCCTCCTATGTAACTTGTCATGAATTAAAGGTGAATAAGGATGTGGTAACGGTGTATTATCTCGGGTAATTTGTCCTAATGGTACTGACATTTAGTAGTTTCACTTCAACATCATATCAAGTATATTTTAGTCTGTAAGTACTTCTGACAGTGTTTTATAGCCTCTTTCTGTTTCTGTAACAGACTCATAAGAATGTTACCAACCATACCAGTTAGAATGGTTTACAAAACACATAACTTTTTGCACAAGTAGAGCTGTCGAGTATATAAATGAATCATTTCTCAGTGTTCATGAAGGTCATGTTTTAAGTTGCCGTACTGACAGTTAATCGAGTTAGAAGCACAGTAATGATGTTACGTCATGCTTAACTCAGTGTTTTGATTTGCCTTTGGACATTTACATGTTAAGCTTGTGTATCCATACTCCACCCAAGAGCTGCTCCATTTTATATGCCAAGATGCAAAATAAAGTAGGCGTCATTTTTATGTTGGCCAAATGTTAGAAAGACTTCAAAACCAAAAAAGCAAAATAAAGATGCATTTACAACCAAGCAGGCTGTCGATTTCACTCGATTTTTTAAAAACAAGAAAGTGATCAAGCTGATCAAGAACACTTTTTATTATCGTTTAACCATTTGCACACATTATTTACAAAGTTGCACTAAAAGCACCACCGGTTTCCTCAGACGGGAAAGCAATGGTAAGCATCGTGGCCTCTTGAATATCAGAGAAGCCCAGTCTGTGATGTAAGGGGGACGTCTGACTTTTTTTCCCTCCCTAAAAGTCCATTTGAAGTACATTCTACTCCCTGACCTGGACGTTTTAAACCATGTATGTGGTAGGGGGAGTCCAATGGAGCTTGAGTTTTTCCATCAGTCTGGTGTGTTTTAGTCCATGTATGAGGTATCCATGGCCTCTGTCTCAGGATGAAGCAGGCGGCTGGCCAGACGTTCAATGTCATCCAGACTGAGCTGTCTGAGGGAGCGCTCATAATCCTGGGAACAAAAAAAAGAAGAAGAAATTAACCAGGGCTCTGTAAAATCATTTACATTGTTTCATTTGGCAGACGCTTTTATCCAAAGCAACTTACAAGGGGAGCAATTAGGGGTTAGGTGTCTTGCTCAAGGGCACCTTAGTCATGGTATCGAAGGTGGAGAGAGTGATGTTCATTCACAATCCCCGCCTTCAATTCCTGCTGGTGTGGGAATCGAACCAGCAACCTTCAGGTTACAAGCCTGACTCCCTCACCGTTAGGTCACGACTACTCAAATCAAAAATCAAATTTTGTACTATTCTCATCATGACCAATGATTTTATGATACTCACTTCTTGCACATTACAAATGTAATATTATTTAATTATGCTTTCTAAAGACATAAAAAGAGGAAATAAAGAGCAGTGCTGTTATCATTAAACTTAAAATCCTTTTCATTAACTGACAAAGTTAAAATAAAATATAAGTATTACATGAAAAACTTAAATGAAACATGTGTGTGTTGGCAACTAACTGAAATCAATAAATTAATAATAAATAAATAACAATTATAAATTAAGTAATATAAAATATAAAAATTATAAATAATAATAATTAAAAAAAAAAGTACATAATGACTAAAACCAAGAGGAAAACATTTTTTTAAATCTATTCAAATAAATACTGCAAGTAAGGGATAATGTATATCCAGCCGGTCGTTACCTCAGAACAAACCCTGACAAGGTGATCACGGCCTTGCATCATCCTGAAGGGATTTATTCTGAGATAACCGAACCGGCTGGATATACATTATCCCGCTTATTACACAAACTCGCCACATAAGTAAATAATTAGACATGATATATTGATCTGAGTCAAAATATTTTATTAGCTCTTTAAACGCAAAGTTTCCTCAGAGAGAACAGTTGTTAGAGCGGCAAGTTCAAACTAGACGGACATTTGAGGGAAACAGTACAGTCACAGCACTTATTCAACGGCATTTCACCACAAATAATTATGGGGATAAGAGATATTGATCTGAGATGATACGGTTTTAAAATCGTACACGTTTGTTATCTTATAATCCAACTTTGTACAAAACAATAGTCACAAAATGGCAGCAACTGTGTTTGTATGAAACAAGAGCGAGCGAGTCCACGATACTGGATGGCATCATTAAATAACTGTACACAAAACATTGATTTGACTGAGTTTTAATATTTTATTAGCTCACTTTGACGAAGAAAAACTGTTCCTAACAAGCGTATAGTAACCCTGCCTGTGTTATCCGTTTTCAGCGGTTGTTATCGGGGAATAACATACTTCTAATTGACCAATCAGAATCAAGTATTAGTAATAGTAAAATATATAACACCGAACAAGAAATTAATCAGTTTTTAAATTCCATTTACATGAATTCTATTATTCTAAGATATAAGAGCAAATTTGCACAAAATGTTTCTCATTGCCACTGTCACCTTTATCTTGTTCACTACAATATTCTCGATATGAAAACTACCCTAATAGAGATGCTGTGAACATAATACAAAGTGCACATGTTCTTTACTACAATGAAACACTAACTAATAATTTTGGGCTCTCTATTCTACTAGAGTCCAAAAACAATATCAAGACTAGAATACGTCCTCAAGGTCCATGGGGATGAATAAAATAAACTACACCACAAAAGACATTCAAATGAGGTAATAAAAAGAATCACACTATATTAGGTAGAAAACATTGCAACACAAACCTTAGTAAGTTGCTCCTGCACTTTTGCGGCATCAGCTGGGCTGAAATGTTTGGCCAGGACAGTTGACAACAACTGCCACACGCCACTGCCAGCTTTCTCATTATTACAGCTGCTGGTTCCCCCCGCGCCGCTGCTCCTCTCCCCCGCCGGCCGCACTACCAGATTCAGCTTGGCCTCCGGTCCGATGGAGTAATCACTCAACCGGTGTTCATCTAAACAGCAAAACTGCCGTCACATGACATACACAACACAGCGCACGCAAACTCGCAATGACTGGAATGCTGCCTCAAAATCTGAGAAAAACACTGCAGGAGGAAATCATACTAAAAAGTGTGTTAGTGTTACCTTAAATAATGAATGCAAGTTTGTTTCCTGAACAACATTTTACCTGCAAGCGCTTTTCCTTTATACAGCAGTCTCTGCTGACTCGGAGGGATGTTTAAACGCTCTGAAACCAACTCTTTTACCGTCGATACCGTGTCATTTTCTGTCACCTGTGCATCAAAAGAACACATCTGCTGACAAAAGCATTGTATAAATTCACGGGCACAGATCATTTAAATATTTATACACGTCCTTTGAGTTCGTATATAACTGAACCGATTGCTTTCTATGTGTCAGCCTGACTGGGCTTATACCAGGGTTATTTATAGTTTTTTTTAAGTGGAATATTACAGTATTTATTACAAATTAATTATTCGTGCACATCATTTAAATTATGTGTCCTTGTAATCTTTATTCAAACACTCTTCTCTCATGATGCATTCACTGCCGCGAAGGTGGGACAACCCGTCACTCACATGAGATCCACCAATAATAATGAATCAATCCCCCATGGACAAAATCAAGCCCCGCCCTACATTTTTTTCTAGTTTGATATCCGAGTGAAACGGCTTCCAAGTCACAATATGGAGGAAAAGACGATTGCCTACTCCACTGGAACATAGTTATTTGAATTTATAACATTTTAAATATGGATATTTTTCTTACAAAAATGCATCACCTTGCTTCAAAAGGCCTTTATTAACCCCCTGGAGCAGTGGTTCTTAACCTGGGTTCGATCGAACCCCAGGGGTTCGGTGAGTCAGTCTCAGGGGTTCGGCGGAGGTCAAGACACACACCCGACTCATATGATTCGTGATGACACGCCCCGCTTTTTCCTATTAAGAAGGGTTCGGTGAATGCGCATATGAAACTGGTGGGGTTCAGTACCTCCAACAAGGTTAAGAACCGCTGCCCTGGAGCCATATGGATTATTTTTTTTATAATGGATGAAGTTTTTGGGGGCTTGAAAATCTGGGCCCTTCACTACCATTATAAAGCTTGAAAGAGCCAGGATATTTTTAAATATATCTGTGTGTTCGTCTGAAAGAAGACAGTCATACACACCTAGGATGGCTTCAGGGTGAGTAAATCATGGGGTAATTTTTATTTTAAAGTGAACAATCCCTTTAACTAAATCTAAATCCATTAAAAAACACTTTACTGAAACATTTTACTTAACATTAAAGGGTTTGTTCACCCAAAAATGAAAATTACTCATTACAGACGGCACCACAACTGACACTTTGATGCCTCAAAAAGTTCATAAAGAGATCATAAAACTAATCCATATTAATTGAGTGGTTTAGTCCAAATTTTCTGAACAGACGATTGCTTTATATGATGAACTGACTGAACTTTTATTCACATAAACATTCATCAACACATCAGTTGTGGTAAACAGAAGCTCAAGCATATTGGACATGCAAGAACCAATGAGGTTCATTCTCGTGTTACGCAACACGTTTGAGCTTCAGCAAGAACCAATGAGGTTCATTCTCGTGTTACGCAGCACGTTTGAGCTTCAGCAAGAACCAATGGGGTTCATTCTCGTGTTACGCAGCACGTTTGAGCTTCAGCAAGAACCAATGAGGTTCATTCTCGTGTTACGCAGCACGTTTGAGCTTCAGCAAGAACCAATGAGGTTCATTCTCGTGTTACGCAGCACGTTTGAGCTTCAGCAAGAACCAATGAGGTTCATTCTCGTGTTACGCAGCACGTTTGAGCTTCAGCAAGAACCAATGGGGTTCATTCTCGTGTTACGCAGCACGTTTGAGCTTCTGGAAGAACCAATGAGGTTCATTCTCGTGTTACGCAGCACGTTTGAGCTTCAGCAAGAACCAATGAGGTTCATTCTCGTGTTACGCAGCACGTTTGAGCTTCAGCAAGAACCAATGAGGTTCATTCTCGTGTTACGCAGCACGTTTGAGCTTCAGCAAGAACCAATGAGGTTCATTCTCGTGTTACGCAGCACGTTTGAGCTTCAGCAAGAACCAATGAGGTTCATTCTCGTGTTACGCAGCACGTTTGAGCTTCAGCAAGAACCAATGAGGTTCATTCTCGTGTTACGCAGCACGTTTGAGCTTCAGCAAGAACCAATGAGGTTCATTCTCGTCCATCAAGCAGGTTCGGTTGAGCTTCTGTTTACGGACCAATGTTTAAATGAGAGTAAAAGCCTACATTAAATCGGTTCATCATATCGTCTTCAGAAAATTTGGACTAAACCACTCGATTCACATGGATTAGTTTTACGACCTCTTTATGAACTTTTTGAAGCATCAAAATAGTAGCTGGGTAGCGGTCTATGGAGGAGACAGAGCTCTCAGATTTGAAGATGAACGAAAGTCTTACAGGTGTGGAACAACATGAGGGTGAGGAATTAATGACAATTTTCAATTTTGGGTGAACTAACCCTTTAACTGACAAAACATTTGAACAAAACTAGTTACTGAGGCAGCATTTCACAGTTTATCTAGTTTAACTTGACTGATTAAATTAGAACTGAGTATAAATTCAAATTGTACATACACAGTCTCTCAAATAAAATAACAGTGTGTTTCAACACAAACAAGAACTAGCAAAGTTCTCATGTACAGTAACTAGTAAAAACATTAACTGATCCATCACAAACACAATCCTCAAGTTTGCCTGATCTAACTAGTTTACTGCCACTGAATCAACCTAGAGATCTTCCTACCTTTTTTTTATTAAATGCTAGAAAGAATAGGAATCACACCATAACAATTAAACAATACGCCAAAGTCCAACAGTCTTTCAGTCCAAATTAAGTCCTTAAACACAGCATGATATTTCTAAGTTACCTAGATATTATTTCTGAGAATCAGACACGTTCAACATCGCATATCAACTCAAAACTGCCACCTAGATTAGGTTTGGTAACACAGCTCTTGTGTCGTGGTCAAAATAACTGTCTGGAGAGCTTAAATAATGTGTAATGAGCTACAGCAGAAATAACTGGTTGCATGATCTTCTATTTATTACTAGCTAGCACGTTAGCATTACATGTACAACAAAAAGGTGAAGCGAAAGCTGCAGCAGTGCTATGCTAAAGCAGCTAACAGCTACATTACTACAAAACACCAGACGACTCATATGCTTACCTGAACATTACACTCTTTCCCTTGTAGAGGCTTTACTGTAAGAATCATCTTTACATTTATAAAATTAAATACAAAACAAAGAATAGATAATTATCTCGCTGGACATTCGTGGACTAGCAGCCGACGTTCCTCACGGACATGATGTCGATGACAACTGCACATGCGCAGTGAGTGCGCCTCACCCAGCTGAAGAACCTGCTTTTAAATGACTTGGCAAACAGGGGAAAAGAAACACCCGGAACTGCATTACATACACATTTTTACAAATAAAACTAACAAAATATTTTCGATAAAAAACGTTTGCCTTTCCTAAAATACAGAAAACGAAACTCTCATATAAGTTTGCTGCATCTGAGGTACACCAGGACTGGAGACCTTCCGGGTCACGAGAGGAAACCATCCCAAAATATGTTGACAATATCTTGCGCCGGACCATAAACTAAAACTCAAACCCAGAACAGAACAAGGTTGCGCTTTATTTTAAGGTGTTAATGTTAGTTTAATTATGCATTTAAGTACTGAGTAATAATAATTAACTACAAGTACTTACTATAAGGTGTGGTTTAGGGTTAATTATGCATAATTTATTGTTATTACTACAGTAACTACAAGCAGGGCTGGGTAGGTTACTTTTAAAATGTATTTCACTACAGATTACAAAATACATGCTTTAAAAAGTAATTTGTAACGTATTTTGTTACATTATTTAAGTTTAGTAACTTAATCTAAATACTTTGGAATACTAATAAGTGTGGAACAAACACAAAAAAGGCAATTCTGACTTTTTCCCTCAGAATTGCGTGATATAAAGTTGTAATTGTGAGTTATAAAGTCAGAATTATGAGATATAAACTCGCAATATTGAGAAGTCAGAATTGTGAAATACAAACTCACAATTGTGAGGGAAAAAATAAATTGTGAGAAAAAGTTGCAGTGACGAGTGAATTATAAAATGACTCACAAACAACTATCACAAAACATGAAAACAGTCGTGGATCATCAGGTCATGACAGGACAGTTCAGTTGACAGTTGGGCATTTTTTTTTATAAATTCAGTCATTTTGTCTTGTTCAGGACAGAACTAAATAAAAATAACAAAATTATGATCCCTCTTAAAAGTATTAAAATGTTGATGAAACTTAACTCCACTTTTTCAGACTGTCAGAGTCAGAGAATCACCAATCGCTGTTTAAATGACATTAAAATTCAAAGTAATCACTTTGGTAATCTAAAATACTTTTCAGATGTAACTGTAATCTGATTACCACCCATTTAAAATGTAACTAATGAAATACAGTGACTCAAATTTTGTATTTTAAATACGTAACTAAGTTACTTGTATTTCGTTACTCCCCAACCCTGACTACAAGTAACAGGAACACTGTAACAAAAAAAGAAAAAAAAAAGTGTTACCCAGAACAAATTTAAGAGCCAGACCAAGGCCACAAGATGAAATCTAACCCTACACCCTACCAGACACAATTCATTTTTAAAGTTTTGTTACATAAACACTCATACTTAAGGAAGAAAGAAATATTTTATTTGAACTGAAAAACAAAATGAATCATACAGTCATGGACAGAATGATAGCTTCCATTTCTAAGGCTTTTTGACATTTTTACCCTTTACACTTCTTGATTTTATAATTAACCTCTGATTTATTTATGGCAAAAGACAATTATTTTTCTTTAGGATGTTGAAACATTACAAACATGTTTAAAAAAAAAAAATTATGTCATTAAAATTAAAAAGTCACTTCTCCTGAATATTTCAAAACAAAAAGGTATTTAGTTGCTCAAAAGTGCTCATGTTGCGAAGACTAAATTAAGGCAAGAAATTACACACTTTTATGATATTGCTGTAAAGGATATAGAGTATAATGCAGGTATATGAATGTGTTTACAGACATCTACTAAATATGTCAATCAAAGGCAATTTTCACACATTAAAAGAAATTAAAATGGATAGGAAAACATATTGTCATCTATTCTAATCAGCACAGGCAGCATAACCCAAAGCAGTGGTGTCCAATCCTGGATCAGGTGTGTTTAATTAATGTTGGAGCTAAACTCTGCAGGAAGATGGCCTTCCAAGAACAGGATCAGACACCTGTCCTAAACAGTGAAGCTGATATATCACATCAGGGGTGTCCAATCCCGCTCCTGGAGGGTAACTATCCTGCAGTTAAACACACCTGAACCATCTAATCGAGGTCTTCAGGATACTAGAAACTCCCCGGCAGGTGTGAGATTGGAGATGATGTTGGCCCTCCTGGAGCAGGATTGGACACCCCAAAATTACAAGATGAATTCAAAGCAGATGCAAATGCTTAAGTTAAAGTATTGGAGATATTGCTGTTTTCAAGAATCTGTGAAAAAAATGAACAAAGTTCAAGATAAATGATTCTCCTAACAATATTTCAAAAGACAGTAACTGAAATACACTAACCAAATATTATAACATATTTTAAATGACATAAAGTATGCTTTATGTAAATTACAAAAACAACAATTACCATTATCAAACATTCAAGCTTTTTACAAAACTGCTAATAATATTATTAGAACTTACTGCTGTATGTTCACATGTCAGGCTCTACAAGAGAGAAAAACAAAAATTAATCTCATTTCATTGGTCTCATTTAATTAATAATGAATTATTGGCTGTTGAGAGCATGAAATCTTCAAAATTCAAGAGACATTTAGAAGTCATAAAATGCTAATGATAGAGAAAATTTTAATTTCTGCATGATAGATAGACAGTCTATATTATGCATATGTCATAATAAACATGAAGGAGCAGAATAAGGGTGCGTTCACACTTGTAGTTCGGTTCGTTTGGTCCGGACCAAAAAACAAAAACAAAACATATAGTCCTGGTCCGCTTAGCGTTCACACTGGCATTTTTAACAGCGAACCTTAAGTTACCGAACCAAAGGCATAGGTCATGACCTGATTGGTCGGCTTTTATGACGTATATTTCGCGACGGAGCTCGCTTACCGAACATTCAAAACAATGCTGTGTGCTGGATTAAACGCCGTCATTTTATGCGTGTACAAATGCTTTATTTTTACCAGCTGAGAACTCACGAAGAGCTCAAAAAATGTTCAAAACATTTAAAACAGCAGCAGGATTTCCTCCGCATTTTCCTCCACAAACATGCTCGTCGGGCCAGATATTGATGAGGCACTTTACCTCCTCGTTGCTCCACGTTTGCCCTCGACTCATTTTGGATACCGCACCAGAGTTCGTTTGGAAGCGGACCGAGACCCATCTTTTTAGCGGTGTCGGTCCGCTTGTTTGGTCCACACCAGGGTTCGGATGGCAGCGCTCACATAAGTTCAAACGAACCGCACTAACTGAGCAATCGCACCAGGGTTCATTTTAATCAAACCAAACATGACCAGTGTGAACACACTCTTAAACTCTAAGATGCAATGAACAAATACTCAAACAGATCCAACATCAGACACTTGCTACCATTTTCTGGAAGTCAGAGAAACAGAAATAGAAAATCAAGAACAAAGGTGCTTCTTCAAGCAATGACAAGAACTTCAGATTTGTTCTCACCCCACATGTAGGACTTTGTGTTCATCAGGTGACGGACTTTGCAGGTGTACTTCTCTCCAAGCTTGGGCGTGAAGGGAACATATTTCGTCAGGTGGAACTGCCAGCCCTCTTCGAAGGCCAGGTCGGTCTGTGTGCTGCCCGGGATCTCCACCCCATCCTTGAGGAGGTCAATGGTGATGTCAGGGGGGTGAAAGCCACTGACATAGCAGATCAGCACGTTTTTTTGCCCGTACTCTCCAGGGTTGCGACTATACACCTGCACTTTTGGTTCAGCTAGAGACAAGAAAAAAGGACACATTGTTATTTTGACATGTGAATACCGTTTACATGTACACAGTGCCTTTGGCAAAGTGTTTACTGCCTTTGTCCTTATGTCTTATTTTTCACTATCTCTAGTTTTGCATTATTATGGCAGTAATTTTAACACAAGAAACATTTTTTTTTTTAAATATCTTGATTAAATAACGTGTTATCATGTTAAAATGTAAAACTACCGACCATTAATATCCAGTAAAACCAGTTTATCTAAAACGCATGGATTTCCCCCTCGTAAGTGAAAGTGAAAGTAAAATATTCTGGCGATTTCATACAAACAAACATGTCTTAGACATGTTTGAAAAACATATTTGTCAGATTTTCACATGTTAGTTAAAGTTACAAAAACACCTGTGGTATTTGAACAATTTTAAACGATTTTAATCGTCATATTCCTCGCGTTACCTGAAAGTACGTCATAGTCTATTGAAGCTGAAAAACATAATAATTCTTAAATTCACCAAACGCATTTGATAATTATTGGGTAAAAAGCATGAAGACATATCATATTAATAGCTAATAGCATAAGAAGACCTTCGTCAGAAAACAGACGATTTATACTCACATTGTTTGGCAGAACAACTGGCGCTGAGAAACACCAGCGCGACCACAGCGAGTTTAAACCACATGATTTTCACAGGAGTAAAATGTTCCAAATTTCAATTATTCTTCTCACAGGTATGCCCTCCGTCGAGTTCACGTCTTTCTTCCTGCTCTTTGCCTGAATATTAAACGCACCAAGATGGAAGAGGAGAAATATACGGGTCAAAAGATTAAACCCCGCCCTCAAATATTTTTTAACAAATCACAGATTGTCTTTTTCTGTTGCTGGGTGATTATGGTGCTCTGATGGTTGAGATGACTTGTTTTAAAGTCATCATGAAATAAAAATCGGACCATTTTTTTATGGGATAGTAGCTATTGCATTACCTATTAATGATTTATTTGTGCACATTCTAATGTTTTTTTCTTATTAATTAATGTGCCTTGTAATGTTTTATCAAAATAAATTCCCCTACTGGTGCCAGGGCGGGACAACCTGTTATTCACACGAGATCCACCAATAGCAAACCACAATCATCCAACCATCCAATCAATTCCCGTATGGACAAAACTAAGTCCCGCCCTTTTATTATTATTATTAACAAAATACAAAGAAAAAAAACAACAACTGCAACAATATAAATTGAACATATTGACAAATTATGAGAATTACATGACACTGAAAAAAGGAAAAGAATACAGATAGATGTTTTTAAGGCTTTTTTCTTTTCAGAGGTATTTTCCAAATTCTTTTATAAAAACAAGAAAAAGAGGTTTATTATTTAGATATTTAGATTTATGAATGAGGAATTTAGCAAGCAACAAGACCAAATTAATAACATAAAACTGACTTCTTTTTTTGACAATACCAAAAAAAAGAACAGTCCCAACATTTTTCTTGTTCGAGAAACCATTTCACTCTTATATACGTCACAATATAAGAAGACGATCGCAAGTCGACTTTAATTTCACTCATCATTGCACTTATTTAAAGGATTAGTTCACTTTCAAATGAAAATTAGCTCAAGTTTACTCACCCTCAAGCCATCCTTGGTGTATATGACTTTCTGGATGAACACAATCCGAGAAATATTAACAAATATCCTGACGCAGCCAAGCTTTATAATGGCAGTGAGCAGGAGTCACGAGCATGAGCTGAAGAAAGTGCTTCAATCCATATCCATCAGCATAAATGCCTCCGGGAATTAATAAAGGCCTTCTGAGCGAGGCGATGTGTTTGTGTAAAAAACTATATCCATATTTAACAAGTTATGAAGTAAAATATCAAGCATTCGCCTGACTACCCTCTATATTCAAGTTACAATGAAAGTGTAAAATGGCGTCGCGTAAGTTACACTTTTTCCGTAAGTTGAGTAAGGAAGGCGTAGGATGTAGCGTTAGAGTTTTACACACTCTTCGTACGTTGAATACGGAAGGCAGTCTAGCGGAAGCTAGATATTTTACTTCATAATTTTCAGATGAACGTGAACTAATCCTTTAACAATAGAAAAAATGGTAGCTACTTTAGAATAATGTTCCGTCATTAATAAATAACTGCACAGGAACAAATATAATACAAAATTATCATTCTACAGTCGTGGCCAAAAGTTTTGAGAATTACATAAATATTGGAAATTGGAAAAGTTGCTGCTTAAGTTTTTATATTAGCAATTTGCATATACTCCAGAATGTTATGAAGAGTGATCAGATGAATTGCATAGTCCTTCTTTGCCATGAAAATTAACTTAATCCCAAAAAAAACCTTTCCACTGCATTTCATTGCTGTCATTAAAGGACCTGCTGAGATCATTTCAGTAATCGTCTTGTTAACTCAGGTGAGAATGTTGACGAGCACAAGGCTGGAGATCATTATGTCAGGCTGATTGGGTTAGAATGGCAGACTTGACATGTTAAAAGGAGGGTGATGCTTGAAATCATTGTTCTTCCATTGTTAACCATGCTGACCTGCAAAGAAACGCGTGCAGCCATCATTGCGTTGCATAAAAATGGCTTCACAGGCAAGGATATTGTGGCTACTAAGATTGCACCTAAATCAACAATTTATAGGATCATCAGCAACTTCAAGGAAAGAGGTTCAATTCTTGTAAAGAAGGCTTCAGGGCGTCCAAGAAAGTCCAGCAAGTGCCAGGATCGTCTCCTAAAGAGGATTCAGCTGCGGGATCGGAGTGCCACCAGTGCAGAGCTTGCTCAGGAATGGCAGCAGCGCATCTGCACGCACAGTGAGGCCAAGACTTTTGGAAGATGGCCTGGTGTCAAGAAGGGCAGCAAAGAAGCCACTTCTCTCCAAAAAAAACATCAGGGACAGATTGATCTTCTGCAGAAAGTATCGTGAATGGACTGCTGAGGAGTGGGGCAAAGTCATATTCTCCGATGAAGCCCCTTTCCGATGGTTTGGGGCATCTGGAAAAAGGCTTGTCAGGAGAAGAAAAGGTGAGCGCTACCATCAGTCCTGTGTCATGCCAACAGTAAAGCATCCTGAGACCATTCATGTGTGGGGTTGCTTCTCATCCAAGGGAGTGGGCTCACTCACAATTCTGCCCCAAAACACAGCCATGAATAAAGAATGGTACCAAAACACCCTCCAACAGCAACTTCTTCCAACAATCCAACAACAGTTTGGTGAAGAACAATGCATTTTCCAGCACGATGGAGCACCGTGCCATAAGGCAAAAGTGATAACTAAGTGGCTCGGGGACCAGAACGTTGAAATTTTGGGTCCATGGCCTGGAAACTCTTAATCCTATTGAGAACTTGTGGTCAATCCTCAAGAGGCGGGTGGACAAACAAAAACCCACTAATTCTGACAAACTCCAAGAAGTGATTATGAAAGAATGGGTTGCTATCAGTCAGGATTTGGCCCAGAAGTTGATTGAGAGCATGCCCAGTCGAATTGCAGAGGTCCTGAAAAAGAACGGCCAACACTGCAAATACTGACTCTTTGCATAAATGTCATGTAATTGTCGATAAAAGCCTTTGAAACGTATGAAGTGCTTGCAATTATATTTCAGTACATCACAGAAACAACTGAAACAAAGATCTAAAAGCAGTTTAGCAGCAAACTTTGTGAAAACTAATATTTATGGAATTCTCAAAACTTTTGGCCACGACTGTAGTGTTTACTATCAAGAAACTAACAAATTAGTGCGTAGCGCTCAGTTGAATGCAGGAGTTCACTATTAGTGTCATTGTGTCAGTAATAGTTTCCAGTACCTGTGATCATTTACTCACTCATTAGTTCCTTTGTTTGGTCAGTGTAGTTATGTACGTGTGTGTACAATGTACGTGTTAAGTTAATAGTGTTTCCTGTGTTTTGTGATTAAATATCCTTTTTCCTGTTCATCCTCATTTTCGTGAGCTTTTATCTAGCACTTTACGTGACATTAGCTAGTCAATAAATTAGTTAAATTAGCTAAATAAATAATAATAATAATAATAAAAAAGTCATTCCTCTGGTTCCCAGGACTAAGAACTATACAGGTTGATAATTAATGTGAATAATGCATAATATAATTAATTCTAAAAGTTCACATCATATCTGGGAACCCACTAGTAATGACTCAAGCACCAAATCATTCAGAAGGATTTACTAATTATTTGGAACAGTATTCTAAAGTGAAAAGCATGATAACTCCCTAATGATCAAAGACATTGTAAGATTTTGAGGGTTTTGTAAGGATTTGGATATATTCAAGTGTTACTATACATACTTCTAAAGGAATTACTAATATGTTATTATTTATTATGGCCTAAACCCCCCAAACGCATAGGATTTGTTCATTTAAAGACCTATTTTTGAAAAGAATTTATTTCAGCCTAAAGCTGTTTTTAAGAGAAAAATGGCTACTGTACCTTTAAGAAGCATAAAATAATATGCCCAAGTTTTGCGAACGACTTCATCAAGTTTAGCATGGTCTATAGCCTAGCCAAAGACGTATTTTGCAAATGATATCATTGTCCTACTTTTTATATAGCTACATCATGCTACATGCTTTCATCATATTGATAAGATCTTTAATGCGAGGTTGAATGTGTATTTTGTGCGAATCTAGCCTAAACTCTGTCATAGTGTTTAATAATCTGTAAATGTAGGAGATATATTAGAATGAGCCCCGTCTGTCTCTCTCTCCATCTCTCTCCCTCTATCTCACTCACTCACTCACTCACTCACACACGCGCGCGCGCGCGCACGCACTCAGCGGAGCGCGCGTGCTGTGAAGACATGATTCAAACATTCACACTCAGGATTTCTTCAGGAGTCTGTTCCAAAAGCTGGCCAGCTCTTCATTCCAGAGGGAAAATCGCCTTCGCCGTGTTTGTAATACCTATGTTCCTTTATCGTATCAATCAGGTAAATGTCTTCTTCTGCAATATATTTAAACAAATTAAAAATAAAATTGGTTTTGTTGTAGCTTCATCTGGCTTATCATGCAGCTTAATATTACAGTCGTTGAGCTTTTCAGACTTAAATTATTGCAGAGCAACTTCAGTTTTTCCTCCATTCATTTCTTTGATTAGTTATTTCACTCCTATGTCCGCTTATAGAGGGCTCATGGGGACTCTCAGAGATCTTCAGTTCGCACTTCAGTTGAAGATTGAGGAGTTACGGCAAAGAGATGCTCTTATTGACGAGCTGGAACTAGAACTGGACGCTAAAGATGATCTGATCCGCCGCCTGCAGGGGGAGCTCGACCGTCTGCGGCTCTCCGCTCCAGCCACCTCAGCTGCCAGTGCTGGTACGTCATATGTTTGAAATGTCTTAAGCTATAATACGTCAGAAATAAATATTGACTAGATTTTTAAAAATATTTTGACTAGATTTTTTAACAATACATCGATAAAATGTGTAACGATACGACGTATTGATGCAACGTGCAAAAAAAACCGATAAGCGCTGGTTGTCTGCGAACGGTGACTCCATGTTGCTTGAATAATATTTATTTTCTAATAAATACTATATATATATTTATTAGAAAATAAATATTATTCAATTAATTATTATTATTATTATTACATTAATTGTGTAAATCAGACACTTCATGACGATACGTTACAATATCGATTCACATAGCCAGCCGTACGATATTTGCTAAAACCTCAAAAACTTCTGCGATACGTTTCAATATAGCCTCTTGTAGCCCCTCTGCTCGGGTCCTACTCGACCCAGGTCTTCCGGCATGAAAGTCGGACGCTCTAACAAGGAGGCTAAAGGCTGCAACTTCTAGCATCTGTCGCTAGAGCATCTCTTGAGGTCATAGGAGTGAGGTTTACTCGCACAGCAACTACTAGCCGTGCGACCGTTACTCTCACCCCCCTAAACCTCACTCCCATCCGGGTCACGGCACCAATGCAACCCCTCCACCCGGGTCCTACTCGACCCGCTCTGAGCGGGCCTCGAATCCCGTTACACTCTATAAAACTGCTTGTGTAAATAATATCATAATATTGAGATATCGATCAATACACCCCTGAATCATATCGCAGAATTCTTTGAGGTATCGGCAGATATCGTATCGCTGGCTATGAGAATCGATATTGTATCGTATCGTGATGAACCGTCCGATTTACACCCCTAATAAATATAAATATATATATATATATTTATTAGGGGTGTAAATCGGACGGTTCATCATATATAGTATTTATTAGAAAAAAAAATATTCTTTTTTTCGGTGTGATTGCAAAGATTTTACTCACAACAATGATTAAATCACAGCACAAATGGCAGGCGTTGCTACTCTCTACTGGACAACAAGGGTTCACAGCCATCTTATTTGAATGCATAAAAAAAAGATGGAAATGCCAAGATGTGCATACAATTTAAAACACAAAAAATCTTATTTGCTCAATTGAGGAGGATATTTTTTCCCCCGATAAGAAGACATGTGCATAAACTACAATAGGAACACATTTACCGAATGATTTTGCCTCAACAGATTGGATTGATTGGATAACTGCCAGCAGACCAGTTTCATTGCACAGCATCTCAAATGTTGGTTTTGTCTGAAATGCCTTAGCCAAAGTCTGTCATCAAAAAAGTGGCTGGGTATAATTACCTCCCAGAACTGTCTCACATGATTGCGCTCCCAAACACCAGGTATCCGCCTCCCGACGCAAGATAACACGACAGCGTTTATTGGGTTCCGTCTGCACGCTCTGAGGCGCAAGTCATTTTTGAAGCCACAGTGGCCTCCCTGATTGAAGCATTTTCCATTTTTATTACAAATATTATTTGTAGTTTTCTAGGAAGTGACCATTTTGTTCTCTCGAACAAGGAAATGGTGCTTTACTCCCAAATGTTTTATGCAAGCACACAAGTTAAATTCACAACTTTGGAAGGAAAAACAGTTGCTGCCTTCAGGTTGTTGTCACATTTTTACAATTGCATAGCAACAGGGGCGTAGCCACCATTTCAGAAGATTTTCACCTGTAATACCAGTTCTTTTCTGTCCTTTGTCTAATTGACAGGTTTTATTTTCTCCTATCTCTTGCTTTTAATGAAGTCAAATGCACTGCTGAACAACAACCACTAATTTATATTCTATAATATTTTTTTCCTATATTTTCCAATTTTATGATTGGTTTATGCATTACAAACACTTGTGCACTGAGTCATCATGGATTTTACACAATTATACAATTAATGTAGAATAAGGCATAAAACATATTTATAGTTTCTGCAATAATGATTATGAAAATAACACACATAAACCATATATAGTCACAGTCATGTGTTTATTGTCTTCACGTTTCATCAGTCAAAACGTTTCTGCTTTTTAGGCTACGTTTAACTTTACTTTTAGACATACGCTCGTTGATTTACCCCCGCTCCACACAACTCCAGTGTATGATATTGGAGTTATTCTGACATTTAATAGTTTACACACCCCGTGCAGAATCTGCAAAAATGAGAATCGTTTTAACAAAATAAGAAGGATCATGAAAATTGCATGTTATTTTTTATTTAGTATTGAAATAAACTTTTTCACATTTTTTTTTCACAACTGCTCAGAACAAACAAGGGGCTCATGAACAACATCACAAAACAGTCGTGAATCATCCAGGTGACCACACAGTATTAAGAATCAAGGGTATGTAAACTTTTGAACGTGGTCATTTTTATAAATTCAGCTATTTTTTTTTAATTATGTGAAATAGCTTATTCTGGACAGTACTTAAAGAAATAACATGCAATTTTTACGATCTTCTTATTTTGTTAAAACTATGATGTGTGTGATGAAAAACACGCAGTTTTTGTGTGTGCCCCTTTAAATGCAAATGAGTTGCTGCTTCCGGCCAGCTTTCCAAAAGAGGGCGGAGCTTTAACGGCTTGTGCTTCGGTTGCTCAACAACAACAAAGCTGGAGAATCTCACGCAGCCACAATGAGGATTGTCAGTAACGGTGTTCATCCTTACATTGATCAAACCGGAGTCGACACTGATGGAGAGACTCAGGAAGAAGTTACAACTTTTAGACGTTTCTGAACGGTTAATGGATAAATTAATGTAGTTTCAGTGGAGTTGATCAACTCAGCAGTCCGGCGTAAAATGACGACATCAACAACACTCTTCCTCTTCTCTAAAGCAGCCCAACATGGCCTCACTTCCTTTGTTGTGTGTTCTCGGAGGCATGATTTATGTAAATTTTAGGGTTTGTGATGTCACTAACCCAGGAAGAAGCTACAAGTTAGTCCCTACCAGCCTTTTGTTGTAGTCCTTAAACAGAGAATTCACACTAACTAAAGTTAAAAAAGTGATATATATATATATATATATATATATATATATATATATATATATTACCATTTATTTGAAATCAGTGGGTTCTATTATTTTTGGTTGCCAACAATCTTCAAAATACCTCCTGTTATGTTTCACAAAAGAACAATTTTGGATCGACATGAAGGTGAGTAAATGATAACAGAATTTTCGTTGTTTTTTGTTGTTTGTTTGATTTGGGCGGAGGGGGGTGAGCTATCCCAAAAAATCACATTCATATATATCTCCAATCCAGTGTACGTATAATCCAGTTTCCAGTATAATGCTCATTTTTCATAATCCATTCAACAACAGATTCGCATCCCTTTGCTGCTTATTTACATAGATTTGAGATCTGCACAACTTTGTTACAACAGTCTCTGTTGCCGGATTCCGTCAGCTCTCTTTAAACATGATCTCTGAAAATCACTGTCAGTGTGAAAATGGCTCTTCTCGGGATGGATGGTGTGAGCTTGTCTGGCCCCGTTGTGAGGTGTTAAAATGCGTTTACCAATCATAAGTGGTCACTCGAGACTCTGTTTCCACCTGGTATTAAAATGCATTTCAAATGAATATTCTATGACCACTTCTGTTTGAAATTTTTTGAGACAGGAAGCAAATGAAAAGGATATAGAAAGCAGCTGCAATTTCGATCACAATCCATGTGTTTTACTACAATGCAGTAAAGCTTGGTGTGCTGTATTTCAACACGTCCCACAATGATTATGTATTAGGTCAATAATAGGCGAAGCGTAGGTGGCCTTTTGTTAAATACACTACAAAAGCAATCCGGTTGATTGTCTTTTCAAACAGCTCTGGAAGTGGTCAAAAGTGGACCAGCTCAAAATGTTTTAGATCCCGTTTAGACCTGTATTTATCACTTAAATGCATCAAGGCCTGTGTTTTCATTTGCGTTGGTGGTTTCTGGATCACTTCGCATTTGCGTATAGATTAACTTGCGAACTCTAGTTGAAGCCAGTGACTGTTTTTTGATTGGCTGCGGCGTTATGGTTGATCCTTTCCTAGTTCTGGTTTCCCTAGTAACAGTTATGAACTTAACTTGTCGTTCCTTATGGCCATCTGTCTCCTCTGAGTGCAAACACTGCAAACATTTTTTTAAATTTTACTGGTGTTTGAAGTTTATGTTAGTTGAGTTTTAGAGTTCTAAACATTGCGAAACTACAACCCACAGAATCCCAATAGATGTGAAGTCAAGGATGAAAGAAGAATACATTAATGCAGCCATAATAGTCTATGAAAAGCAAACCTTTTGCATTAAACATCAACAAACTGCCCAGAGTTCAGAGGTAATAACCGAGTCTTTTTTTATCTTTTAAAAACATCTTATTATTCATCTTTACTCTCTCTTCGTTTGCATTTAGGTCAACAACGTGCTTCTTCCCTGAGAGTGAGGAGAAAAGCTGTGGTAACAGAGCCAGTAACCTTGGAGCCAAAACTAGTCTTACAAAACCTGCCAATCAGCCACAGCAAGAGTCAAGAGTAAGAACCCTCCGAAAATTTCAGCTTATTCTCATGTCTTCTACATTTCCCCAATGTAACTCTTTATCTATCCTTATTTCTTTCAGGTCAAAGAGGCTGATAGAATCGTCTCTAGCTGAAAATGAGTGCATGAAATATCTAGACAGGGATCAGATGCTGTGTTTGGTGGATTCTGCACATTGCATCACACTCAAACAGGGTGTGAGCGTCGTCCAGGAAGGGGATAATGGAAACCAGGCATACATAGTTGAAGGTGAGGAGAATGAAAGTGTTGTTCTCTCCTCATAATCCCTGTCAGAATGGTACAAGTTTTCTTCGGACTCGTACTGAATGTTGATTTGAGAGCATGTCTGAACGTTCACAGATCCCAGTGCTTACATGGTTGTCTTATAACCCCGTGCTCAAAAGTCACTCATTATTAGCCGAGGTCCAGTCATGCCTCCAGGCGTATTCTGAATAATTTATTTTTTAATACTCTCTCTGGATTGCAAGGAGATGCGCGTACTTTACGGTACTGTTTCGCTTTTTCTTTCAGTTCCTAGTTACCCTTCAGCTGTCTTACCAAAGCGACTTGACTTGAACCTGATCTCACCAACTACAACATGTTCCTGGATCAACATCTTTGTTGGTCCTGGAACAACATTCCAATCAACCAATCAGATTTGAAGGACAAGTTTAGCGTTTATGTCAGATTTAGGCTTACAACCAGGGTTAGGTGCTTCTACATCAGTGTTATGCACCTGTTATATTAGGGACAAGCTATGGGTAGGGTTAGGTTTAAGACTAATGGCAAAATCACATTGACACTTTACATATATGAAGATAACTTTTAATATAATATGACTATTGAACTTTTATTAAAGTTAAACGTTTCCTTGTCAAGCAATAACAGTCTTGTTTATGACTATATTGTGATGAAATACACTGCACATTATTGTTAAAATCATAATTTAACATAATTTGTTTAATTTAACCATCAGTAAGATTTTATTTTTTTCAGAAATCTTTTACTTTTATGCATTAAGTTAATCAAAAGTGACAGTAAAGAAATTTGGAATGTTTTAAAAGAAACCTATTTCAAATAAATGCTGTTTCTATTCATTAAAGAGTTCTGAAAAAAAAAAATGTATCGCCGTTTCCACAAAAATATGAAGCAGCACTGTTTCCAACAATAATAAGATATGTTTCTTGAGCACTAAATCAGCATGTTAGAGTGATTTCTGAAGGAACACGTTTTAAAATATATTCAAATAAAAACAGTTATTTAAAATATTTCACAATATTACTGTACATTTGATCAAATAAATGCAGCCTTGGTGAGAATAAGACAAACATTACAAAATCTTACTGATCCCAAACCTTTGAACAACAACAAAAAATTATATTACAGTATACTAAATATTTTGTAATTGGATGTTTTTGTAGGGTTCTTTCCCTGTCTGCTGCAAAGAGTTGTACTATAGATAAGGTGATCATTCACATCGTGGCATTTATGGCTCAGATATGCTCAGTTACAAAATAACGGGCCAGAAATAAGCTCCCATGAGCCAACTGGAACTGGGTAATGCTTTATTTTAATAGTCCATTCTACTAACTATTAGTAATTTTGCAACTACATTCCACAGTCTCATTTGAGGCAGTGGAGACCGCGTGGGTGGAGGCGTAGCTGTAGAGGAGACTGCGCTGAATTTAGTTGTTAGGGATTGTAATGAAGGGCGAGTCAGCGGCATGAGATCCAATTGCAGGCTTTATTAGAAAACAGAATGGTCGTAACAGGCAGGGTCAAACAGGAATATCGGAGGTAAGCAGGTTTGTGGTCAGTAAACAGACGAGGGGTCGGTATAGGTGGCAGGCAAACAACAGTCCAGTAATCCAAAGCAGTGAGTCAAACAGGGTAGGCAGCAAACAATCAAAAACCGGGACAGACAGGCAGGAAACAGAACCAGGAAAACGAGACAAATAAAGAAAATAATGCTCAGAACTGACAGGGAACCTTATCAAGACTTCGCAGTTTGTGTTGTGTGAGAATGGTGCTTATATGTGGTGTGGGTGATGAGGTGCAGCTGGTGAGGTAATCAGTGACTGGGTACAGGACTTCTGGGGAATGTAGTCTGTGTGAGTGAGTGAGGGAGTGTGTGGTGTATAATCCAAAGTGAAGTGCCCTCTAGAGGTTGTCCTGGGCACTTCATCTGACAATCATGACATCTATATAGTGTCTTATTATTTTAAATGTAATTATTGATTAAAAGTAAGACATTTCCCAGGCAGTAAATGTGGATCTTTCAGATGAATTTGAGGAGTGCTAGTCTTGACTCAGTCTCGAGTTGCCTTGGTCTTGGCCCTCAAAGTCTTGGTTTCGACTTGGTCCCGGTTTAGGTGGTCTTGACTACAAAACTAGTTGAGTTACATGTAAACTAACTCTGTAACTCTGCCTGAGTGTCAGACAAGTGTTCACCGTTGGCCAGAGGAGAACTGGCCCCCCGACTAAGCCTGGTTTCTCCCAAGGTTTTTTTCTCCATTTGTTGGAGTTTTGGTTCCTTGCCGCTGTTGCCTTTGGCTTGCTTAAGTTGGGGACACTTGCTTGATATTCAGCAGTGTTTTTGATACGCCTGCATTGGTGTCGTTGTATGCGAACTGAGCTGAGCCGGACGATTACGTCACTGTTTTCTCCAGTGCTGATATACATAAATTAACTAGACTAATAACTATTGATCTTTGTAACGGAATGAATCAATAATATATAGAATAAGCTGGACAATGACACCATTTTGTTTGCCAAAATTATTTGCCAATTATTAATGTAAAGCTGCTTTGCCACAATTTGCATTGTAAAAAACGCTATATAAATAAAGGTGACTTGACTTGACTATTAGTAGACTGTCCGCTTAATATCTGCTAACACTTTATTTTGACGCTCTCCAACAGATATTCTACCGACTATAAGTAACTTTGCAACTACATGTCCACAGTGTACTAACAGTCTACTACAGTCTACTAATACCAAAGACTTTACATATGCACTCTTATTATTTATGAACGGGAGAAAGTGCAACATCCAATATGGCGAATAAGCCCCGCCTTCTAAGTGAAAGAGCCAGTCGTTGATTTGTAAAGACATCGCGTCACTGCAGCTGCCGTTAGAAGCTCCGGTTGCTATAGAAACAGGCAGCGTTCTCAGACTGCCGCTCATGACTGCGCATTCACATTAGCTGGTCTAGCATAAAAGCGTCAAAGCGTTTGAACATATTTGAAAAAAAGAAACAAGCTTTATGAGACAGTTGTCAGATTTTATTGATGATTTCAAATGTGAAATTTAATCGAAAGCTTGGTGAACAGATGTTTCTCCATTAAAGACATACACTCAAAAAAATATTTCAGTCTAAACATAAGTTTTATGTAATTTAATTACATAGCAATTTTCCATCCATTTCGATTGCATAGTTTTAACATAAACAAACTAATAAACTTAATGTGATTCATATTTGTCAGTCATATGTAAATGAAATAGGTAAGATTTATGTAATAGTTGAGTATATGAATAGTGAGAGATTAAATGTCTTTTATCTTCAGTTGATTTCATTTGTAGTTCTTGTGTTTCTCTGTCCTTCAGTGATTCTGCTTGTTAACAGCAGGTGTTCATCATTAATGCTCAATCATCACTTAATGATCTCATTAACTCTGACACTGCTTCAATGGTACTTTACCTCAGTAGTGCGCACACACATGACCACTAAACAGTGTTAATTAACCTGGGCATTTTTCTGTGAATTATTACATAAATCTTACCTATTTCATTTACATATGACTGACAAATATGAATCACATTAAGTTTATTAGTTTGTTTATGTTAAAACTATGTAATCCAAATGGATGGAAAATTGCTATGTAATTAAATTACATAAAACTTATGTTTAGACTGAAATATTTTTTTGAGTGGATGCCCTTGTGTGCATGAGAGGCGTTTCTAAAATGGCTGCCAAGTGAAATGACTTGTCTTTAAGGGATTTTGCTAATACTCTAATGAGAGTTAGTTGACATTAAAATAAAGTGTAACTGCTAATATTCTGCAACAATTGATCAACTGCTAAAGTATCTTTAGTAGCATGAACATTTCATTTTAATCTGATTTTATACATGCTGGACGAAGCCGAGTTACATGCTAAATAGAACAAATCTGTTAGTCCAACTTCATTTAAAGGCCATTTAAAAAGACTTTATTCCGACTGAAATCAAGAACAAGCAGCAAAGAGTCACATAGAATTCTAATCAATTGAATTCTAAAGGTCAAAGAGAAGGTGCAAAATGGTCATAAAAATAAATTGTGTCATTGGTGCAACTGTGCCTTGACTAAAATTTCAAGTGGACTTCAGATAGTCATTCATTCTGTTACTTTCTCTGACTGAGGCAAACCAATTAGTATGCACCTCTCATAGTGTTTGCAGGACCAGGCAGGTAGCAAGAGAAGTGTGAGACTGACCTGCTTCTGGGAAGATAGAGCGAGAGAAAACATTCCTGCTGGTTATTTGAGGTGGAATGAGTTTTAAAATGTCAGTCCGTGTCTAAATACCAAGGTTTCAAGTAAAAAAAAAAAAAGGATGAAGAGCAGGAGAGAGATCTATTACCATCCATTAAAGTGTTCATCAATACCTGTCCGTGAGCTGTGCTAATCCCCAGCCGTGATTTGTTAAGAAGGAGGGCAGTGTTTTTCCTGATGTGCCGGATTGTTTGAGCGCTGAGCGTCTCCGTGTCTAATCTGTGATGGGTCAGATTCAGATCATCTGTCTATGTGACAGGCATGCTGCCGCTCAACACCTGTCACTCCCGGCAACCTTGGGGTGTAGATGACATGTGTGTGTGTGTGTGTTAACAGAGGGAAAACTGGAGGTATCCAGGGCTGGCCAGAGGCTGCACTTCATTGAGCCGGGGATGATGTTTGAAGAACTGGCCCTCATTCATAATCACACCTGCTCCACTACTGTCACAGGTATTGTCATTCATGTGTGCATTCAAACACACACACACGCACACACACACACACACATGTTTGTTTTGCTATCTTAGTGAGGACATTCCACAGGTGTAATGGTTTTTATACTGTACAAACTGTGCACTCTCCCTCTACACTAACTCTACTCCAAAACTACCCATCACAGAAAACATTCTGCATTTTTACATTTTTAATAAAACGTTGTTTAGTACGTTTTTAAAGCTATTTTAAATATGAGGCCTTGAAATGTCCTCATAAAACATGTTTACGTCATAATACCAGTGTAATACCCATGTCATCATACAAATTTATGTCCTCATAAATCTTTAAAACAAGCAAACACACTTGCAGTCAGCAAGGGAGGAACAAACCAAAGTGTTCTTTTATACCTTAATGAAGTCCTTTGTTAGTTTTATTTACTGCAACAATATACTATGTTTCTCTGAAAACTCCTCAAATAAACGAGGCAGTTGTTGACTGTGGATAGCACAGATCAGATCATTTGGTTTTGGAAGAATTTGATGAGAAATGTTCATACTGAGAAATCGGTCTTTTGATTGCAGACTTTTTTCAAATCTCTTTGAAATCTGAAACTCTTTAAAGTCACAATGAAATCAAAATGGATTATTCTTGTTTTGTTTTTGTTTGATTGATTTTTAATGGAATATTGCATTATTCATTTCAATGACTTATCATCACGTCATGATGTTCGTGCACATTATTTCTTTTAATGAAGGTGGCCTCTAAATCTTTCATCAAAATAACTCTCTTCTCTGATAATAGGGTTGTTTGAGCTGCATCAGACCAATCGGCATCAAAGTACCACGAGAGCGATCGGAGCGCAGACAACGCCTTATGCTTTTGAATATCTCTCGTCGTACTGTGATGTCTTATGCCTATTGTGTTTACTGGAGGGAGGGCAGGACAACCTGTCAATCACATGAGATCCACCAATAGCAAACCACAATCGCCCAATCATCCAATCCATTCCCCATGGACAAAATCAAGTCCCAGCCCACATTTTTTCTCATTCAAGAAGCCATTTCACTCACATATACGTCACAATAGAGATGAAAGGGTGATAGCAACTTCCGTTGCATGTTGACTTTAAATTAGACATACAGTAAATGAGATTACTGGGGTATTGGTCTAATTTTTTAGGAGAAAGATCTGAGGAGCAGAATACTTCTTAAGTCTCCATTTACGCTCCCTTTGTCAAGGAGAAGCAGTTGAGATAGTTAGAAATTATTCTGTGGGAATTTACACAAGATGTTCACAAAATGAGCGAAGTACTACATATGTCAATTTTTTCCAATTTAATCCCACTTGGGATGCTCTGAGTGTGTCTTGGTAATCAAAGTATTCCCACCATCAGCCATCTGAAGCTGTACTGAGAGATCAGTGGAAGATGACATCAAAGGAATCATGAAAATCCACGTATAAATTCTCATCCTACAGCACATCACACAAATGGTTGTGATTTTTAAACCTCTTTTATGTTGGTTCTTCTAGTCTTATAACACTAGATGTCTTTTGAGGTTTTAGAGACATCTGTAATTATCAGTTCAGTTCATTGTCCTGTATACCAAAAAGCAACTTATATGTTGAATTTTTGCCTTTTATGGCATTTTGTGAAATATTACCTCTTATTTTTAATACAAAATGCAGCTGTATCCTGTGAATCTCATTTCCACCTCAGAATAGAAAACTGGTAATTGTAAGAAATAAAGTCACATTGAGAAAGTTACACACAAAGTTACAGTTACTAGATATAAAATTGCAATTAGATAATATAAAGTCACATTGTGAAACACAATGTAAAAACACAATTGTTAGATAAAGTTAAAATCATGAGAAATAAAGTCACACTGTGAGATCTTAATTGTTAGATATAAAGTCACAATTGCTAGAAATAATGTTGCAGTTACAAAATATGTTGCATTGCAAAACGGTCACAATTGTGGGAAATTGTGAGACAAAATTGCAATATAGAGATATAAAGTCACATTGCGAAACACAAATAGAGAAATATAAAGTTAAATTCGTACAAATTACGACAAAGTCGTAATTGACCTTTTGTCGGCAGTTTGATTGACAGGCGATCTGACCAATCATAACCCCGAATTCGCCATTTTGTCCAACAAAGCAGTCAGGGGAGTTAGCAGATTAACGTTGGTGAACTTGATAAATTGTGTGTTCTCACGTCTTTCCACGCTTGAAACAACAACAATGATGTTCATTCATGTTTATTTGATGCTATAAATGAACTAGTATGAAGAGATGATCGGTTCACGAGCCGCTTGAAGGAGCTACAGCGATCTGTCACGACACATTAAAGACACACTATACGCTATTTATTGATTAAAGTTCTTTAAAAAATTACAAAATTTTAAATATGAAACTGTTTAATATCAAAAGTAACCTGCTCTGTCTTGTCTGTCGACGTGTTGTCACTGTCCTCTTTGCTCCACATTGTATTTTTCACTGCGTGAGAACATGATGTGTGGCCTGAGAGTGCATGACTTTTCGGACATAGCAACAGTAACTAAATTGGGCGGCTCTTTGTGAACAGTCAATTGTGAGATATAAGGTTACAGTTAGTACAGTTATAGTATATTATGAGAAATAAAGAAACATTGTGAGATATGAAGTCACATTTATAGACAAAGTCACAATTAAGAGAAATAAAGTCGCAATTATAAGAATTATAATTATATTCTATAATTCTATAATTATAATTCTAAAATTACATTGTAAAAGTTAGTATAAAGTCTAAATTACGAGAAAAAATGTAGTAATTACAAGATATCTCACACATGTTTTTTTTTTTTTTTTTTTTTACATATAAACATTGATTGCATGTAGATTGCATGTTAAATTTATGGGTTTCTGTCAAGAAAATATGTCATTTCTATGTGTCTCTCTCCAACCCTGAAGAAGATATCTTTGTCAGGTAGATGAATTAATGTTCATTCTTTGAGATGTATCCCCCATAGCATGCTTTGATTTATGACTCTCTCAACACCTCTTCTCTCTCTTATTTCACACACTCTCTTGAGCCCATTCTGAGCCTTAGGGGCATCAGCTTGACCTATTAATTTTAATGTAGCAAGAAATAAAATGAAAAAAAAAAAAAGAATCAAGTCTAAAAGAAATAGAATGGGCTAAAATGATAGATTGAAAGTGAATGGAGGATCCAATCAAGTGAGATAATTTTACCAGATCTTTCTTTTCTTTGACAGAGAACATCAGCCTTGATTGTGTTGTTTTCATCTTTCAGTCAATATCCTTTTCCAGTTCTGCATTTCTCTTTTATTTTCCCACTCTCATTCTCTCTTTCTGAATTTCCAGGCTCTTTCTACCCTCTCACTCCATTTATTTCAAGACTCTTTTCTTCAGCTTTGTTCAGGTCTTGGGTTTGGTGACAGCCTGAAATTGCTTTCTTTTATGCATTTCTTCTCTTTTTTCTTCTCTCCGTTTCTTTTCTGATCTTTGCTGTGTAACCCGATCTCCTAAGTAAAAGATAAACACACTTCCCTATCTGTCAGTCACTTCAATGTTGTGTCAAATGACAACTAGTGGTTAGGAGTTGGGAGCCCCAATCACCTGCCACTCTTTAAAAAAAAAGGTTTTTATTAGCATCGGTGGTTCCATGAAGAACCTTCAACATCCATGGAACCTTTCCATTGGACAAAAGGATCTTCATAAAAGAAAAGGGTTCTTTAGATTATTAGAATGTTCTATACACTACGAAAAACATATAAGAACTGTTCAGGAAAAGGTTCTTTGGGGAACCAAAAAGGGTTCTTTTATGGCAGTGGTTCCCAATCACGTTCCTGGAGCCCCCCAATACTGCACATTTTGCATGTCTTTGATGTCTGACACACCCATTTCAGGTCTTGGAGTCTCGACGCGAGTATAAATATTGGCCTGCAAGCCACTCCCAGCAGATTAGTTTTTCGGAGCCGAGCAAGTATATATATATATATGTGATAACAAAAGGCTAACAAGGAACAGGTGTGGGAAATTGATGACTAAGGAGACTAACATGGGTAACTATGGAAACAAACAAGGCAGCTATAGAGACAAACAGGAACTAAACACAGTAAGAGAAACAGCAGAAAAAAAGGAACATATTCTTCAAAATAATAATCCTAGAACACAGAACACAAAAAACACCAGAGCTGTTCAGTGCAGTGCATGCAGTGCTTAAATTTTGGGTTTAATAATAATTCTCAAATTCTCTGCTATTCCACAGAGATCCCGGAGAGGAAAGGACAGAGATAAAAGAGAGGTAGACAGAGGTACCAGGGGAGAGCACATGAGGCAGATTGCAGTGTTTCTCTTCCTAATGATGGCAAAGTCAATTAATCTGTGTCATTACTAATTCAAGAGGGTCTCAGGAACAGAAAGTGATAGAGAATGAATTTTGTATGGGGGGTGAACTCTATTTTCAGCTGCCCCCCCCCCTCCCCCTTTTTTAAATGGAACTTGGTAGAAGCAGGTCACAGAGTATATTTTTTAAGGTTCATTAAGAATTCACTTGCACTTTATTTATAAACATTCTCACTTGTAAACTTGTTACTGCTAAATTTGTTGTATTTTATAGTGTTTTGACAGATATGTTTTTCCAGTGGCTGATACTGATATCTAGACAGCATAAGGCCATTACAATACAATGGTGAATTAGCTAAAGTTTAATAACAGATAAAATGCAAACAAAATTATTAATCCTTATTCTATATAATATTTATATAACAAAATTTAATAAAATCAATCAACAAGGTATATTTTGGAATTTATTTTATTATTTTTAAGGTTAAATGACTCAGCCTGGCCAACATAGTTATTGACAAATTAATAGTTAATGACCAAATATCTGTAAATTTCATATTTATTATCATTATTCATGCTATTTCGGTGTGTGTGTGTGTGTGTGTGTCAGACAGACAACAACCAAGTGATTTTAATGATTTTCCTGCAACAGCTCCATGTATAACCAACAGAATTCTAATTTACCCCGTATTACCTTAAATATATTAATAACAGTTTAGAAAACATATTTGCTTGTGAACAAGGTCTGGTCTTTCAGCAGGGATCTCAAACTTGTTTTTCTAATACGGTTCATTCCATCCATATAAATTTCTCTTTCTGCCTTTTACATGTCTATCCAGCAAAGACAAACTGTCTCACTCTCTTTCTTTGATCGCCCTCCTGCACAGCCATGAAAAAAAAATCACATTTTTGTTTCACCAAAACAAAGACCCTTCAGTTCACAGAATGCTTGAAATTCAGTTTGAATCTGTGTTTGCTCTGTTTGTCTGTATAGCTCTTGTGAACAGCAGGCTGTGGGTGATGGAGGGTCAAGTGTTTCAGAGGGTCATGCAGAGAAGCAGCCTCATCACTATCACTCAGTCTCTGCATTTCCTGCGCAGGTTAGTGCCTATTTTCATATAGATGTTTACAAGATTTTACACTTTTGCCTTCTTCAGTAGATTTTAATAAGTAAATGAAGAAATATATTTTTATTTATATGTATGCATATTTATGCATTATTTTTAAGCTTTTTGAATTTTACACTCTAAAAAATGAGTTGTTTCAACTCATGTTTGGGTCAAATATGGACAAACCCAACCATTAGGTTTTTTAAAATTTAAACCAACGTTTTGGTTTATCCATATTTGACCCAAACATGGGTTGAAACAACCCAACATTTTTTTACATATTCGGTCATAGAAACTAGTCTATTATGAAACATTACCTATTAA
>CM076073.1:27420000-27425000 GCA_038088235.1 Zacco platypus
CTGGGAGCAATTTAACAATTCAGGACAGATTTAGAAAAAAGTCTAATGGAAATGTATAGAAGTATGCCTGATGAATGACAACTTGTTCAACCATTTTGCATTTAATGACTTATACGATGAACTAATGACTGGACGTTTTGAGGGGTAAGACTATTGCTCAGTGAACTATATAATGCATTTTGATCAACATGACATAAGCAATTGATAATGTAGGAAACGGAAGAGAATTGTATATAATCATTTGCATAGATGTGCCAAAGCATTTGCAACTTGTTCAAAGAAATGAGAAACTGCTTTTTTGATGTGCACAAGTGACACAATGATGTGAAGATTGAACTGGTAGTTTTGAGAATTTTAATTCTGATCTGAGAAGTGTACCAAAGCGACTGGGAAATACTGTAAAATGATATTGTAATATGGATCTCTCTTCCTGCAGTGTGAACAAGTGTCTCACAGCAGCCGCGAGCGAACGCTCAGAGTAACGTTATAACATCATTTTCAGCACACTTAAATATATCTAATATGATAAACAGAGCTGCGTTTCCTCACACTCGTGACCGGAAAAGCGGAAGCGGCGACTGTGTCGTAATAAAAGTCCCGCTGCTCTGGAGGCGCGTGTCGTTCGTCTCTCATTATCAATCGTTCAGCTCCACAACACTCGCTCCTGCTCTGCTTCAGACTACAGTAACGTTAATAATAATCCATGAACATGATTTCTGCCCGAGTCCCATCCCGATTCTTTTCCACCGGCTGTGAGGTGAAGACCACACGTCCCAAGATTCCGTCATCAAGCTACGCCTTTGTTTTGAATAGGCGACCTCTAGTGGCCGAAAAACTACATAGTGCACCTTTAAATCATTTTAGAGCACTTATGTAATCTCTTGTAGGTTGTTTTAACTTGCCCAGTAGGCCTAAATAAGAGAAAAGCAAAAATGTGCATGTTGAATGTGACTGAAACATTAAAATTCAAGTCAGAAGGTATCATGTAACATTAACATCTCAGACCTGTTCCTTTGCTCTTTAGAGACGACATGAGGTCGATGAGTGTTCTTGCCGCAGGCGATGTGACATGTCTGGTCATAGACAAAGAGTAAGAGTGAGCCGTGAGGCCAACATTCATGCTATGGAAACAGCATAGTGGGTGAAAAAACATAACTGATTCAAACATATGCTGCAAAGTTGACCTTGGCTATATTCCACCCTCTATATCTAGGCTTTTCAAAAAAGTAACTGGAGGCTTGGACGATGCCAGAAAAAATCCTAGCAACAAGGCCAGATCGAAGTAAGTCCTGTCGAAATGACTTTAAAGTGTGTGTATTTTACATTATCCACCGAAATAAAGGAAACATGTGATGGTTAATAAGGTAATTTTGATCTCTTAATAATTAACAGGGCAGAGGAAGATGGGACTGCGTTTGGTGAAATGTCTCTTAGCAGTTTTCAGGTGCTGTGTAGTCTGGGGGAAGGACAGTATGGTCACACTCAGCTCGTGAGTTTTCAATGACTATTGTACATGTGTATCATAAACTAGCTCTGCAATTTATGGTTGATGTGATTTTTAAAACTTGATGATGATTAAGATTTTTATTTACAGTTTTACAGTTTATAAAAACACTTCCATGGAGTAATTATAAATCAGCCAAACCTTTTCTTTTTGCCACAAGGTCCATTTGAAGAGTGACCCCAGCTGTAAGTTTGCGTTAAAGACCATAAGAAAGCAGGCATTACAGAGTCCAGGCCAAAGAGAGAGGATGCTTTCAGAGAAACACATCATGATGGATCTCCAAAGTCCATTTATAGTAAGGTCAGAACATACACTAGTGTCTTCAATAATTCTTTGGAGCAACTTGAAGTTATCGTTGTAGAAAGTTCTTGATGTTTCTGTGACGAGCAGGGCGGGCGAGAGCCGTGAGGCAATGGTGTGTGGCCGGTGACGCGATTGATAATGAGCGTAAGCTGCGCGCTGCACCGGTCTCGTATCTTTCACGGAGGAGCTCCGGAAGCATAAAAGAGGAGCGACAACAGTGAAGGAAGAGAGGACCAGGCCTGGATTTTATGTCGCGTTTTATTTTGTTTGTGTCTTCCTCAAGGAGACTGCCGAGGACAAGGAGACTATTTATTTTAAAATTAAAGCTACGTTGAATGTTCGCCAGTTCCCGCCTCCTTCTTCCCGTACTTAAGAACTGTAACAGTTTCATAAAAGGTTCGTCAGATTTGTTTCTGAGTTGTAAAGCACCAGCACAGAGTAGATGGTTCCTGAAGAACTGTAGAATTAAAGGTTCTTTGTGGAATGATGTGTGAAACTGTTCTCCGGTGACATCAGGCAATAAAACCCTTTTTAATCTAATCTAATTGAAAAGATTTCTAATCTAATTTTCATCTAATTGAAACTTATGCAGTTGTAGACTTTATTAGACTCCTTTAAAGTCCGCCTGTGGTGAAAATGGAGTTTTAATGTTGTTTATATGCCTATGTGATGTTTTTAATATGCTTCAAGTCAACACCGTTGCTGAGTATTTGAAACTGCAGTGATCTAAAGACTCACGGTTTGAAATTGCTGGTGTTTCTGACGTCACAAACTACCTTGTAACCAATCATGTCAACATGCCGACGGGCTTTAGCATATCATTAACTGACTGCGAATGGGACTCTCAAAACAAAAGAAGCCAGGTTATTCTGGTATATTTTTCTGTTAACCGGTTAGATTTAGCAATATGGCGGGAGTATGATGTATATTACAGTGTAATGATGAACTATATGCCTTTCTCCACAGACATTCTGAGTTGTTCAAAGCGCTTGTTAGCAACACATTATTAGCCGTTTGATAATGTAGTCAAGCAAAAGGCGAATCATATTATTTATCGTTATGTGTCCGATATTGAGCATTTACCTCAGTAAGTTGACCGAGTGAATCTCTGAGCTCTTATATGCTTGCCAAGGATTTTTCAAAAATACATTAACAACAATAATATTGTGAAATATCATTACAATTTAAAATAATTTTAAAATGAAATTTATTCCTGTGGCCTGGCTCAGAAAATATTTTAATGCTCAATAAACATTTATTTTTATCATTAATGTTTAAAACAGTTTGTGCTGCTTAATATTTTTGTGGAAACTGTGATACTTCCCCCCCCCCCCCGAATTCTTTGATGAATAAAAGTATCGATTTCTTAAAAAAATTAAAAAATCATTACTGAGCCCAAACTTTTGAACTATTTTCCCTTCATATCATCATGTCAGTTAATTGCAAATGAAATTTAAATTGTACATCAAAACAATGCCAACAGCAATTCAAAAGTTTTATTCTTATTTATTCTTTTTTTCTCAGGTTGCATTGTACCTTTAAAGATGCTCGGTTCCTGTATATGCTGATGGAGGCGTGTGAAGGTGCAGATTTGTGGATTTTACTGAGAGAGAGGTACATACAGTGATCCATCCATTCATTCTCCAAACTGCTTCTCACATGTTGATGCTGGAGCCGACCCTAACATACATACAGTATCGATCGATTTTTATCTGAGCTGGATGATTACATCACTGTTTTCTCCAGTGCTGATATACATAAATTAACTAAACTAATAACTATTGATCTTTACAACAGAATGAATCAATACAGATATATAGAATAAGCTGGACAATGACACCATTTTCTTTGGGAGCTGCTGTGCAGCCAAAAATGATTTGCCAATTATTACTGTAAAGCTGCTTTGACACAATTTGCATTGTAAAAAGCGCTATATAAGTAAAGGTGACTTGTGATGTCCCATTCAATTCTTTCGAACTGATTCTTTTTAATGATTTTTGTTGCAAAGTGTCTGTAAATCACTTAATTGTAAGGAAGGACTTTATCTGGAATAAATTTGACATTTGACGTAATCTACATTCAAAAACAATAAAGGTTTTTATTGGCATCTATGGTTCCATGAAGAACCTCTAACATCAATCATTCCACAACAGGTTCTTTAAATGGTAAAAAGGTTCTTAAGATTATTAAAATATTCTTCAAACTAAGATTTTTTTTTTAAAAGAACTGTTCACATAATAGTTCTTTTGGGAAACCAAAAATTGTTCTTCTTTGGCATTGCTATAAAAAAAACTTTGAGCCTTAATTGAAAACTTTTGTGAGTAAAATTGTATACAAATAAAACATGTAAAGACTCTTTTTTTGAACCTGTATAACATTGATTCACTGAAATGAACTTCCCAGTGCTACAGTGAAAGCATCTTATGAATTGATCTAAACTGACAGTGATTTACTAATATGTGATATTTTGTTTCAGAGGGTCACTGGAAGAAGATGCTGTTCGCTTCTACGCAGCATGCGTGGTGGAAGCTCTTAGTGAACTACATGGCAAAGGCATTGTTCACAGAGACCTGAAACCTGAAAATGTACTACTGGACCAACGTGGATATGCTAAACTGGTGCTGAATACATACCGTGTTTAAAGTTATTCCAGACTATAACTATAGGGCGTTAACACTTAACACTTAGTTGTGCTTCACTCTTTACTGTATCAGACAGGGTTTGGTTGTGCTAAGAAGCTGGGCTCTTTGCACAGGGCTTGGTCATTCTGTGGGTCTGTGGGTTATCAGCCTCCAGAGGTCATTCTACATCAAGGTCACAGCCTGTCTGCAGATCTCTGGGCTGTAGGGATGTTGCTGTATGAACTGCTCAATAGCAGGTGAGTGTTTCTTAATTACTACATTACTATTGTAGGCTTATATATTTAAGCCAATGAGATTGCTTGAAATGAGATATAACCCTATGAAATATAAGCCAATGAGATTGCTTGTTCAACATTTAAATAGTCTGGTTCCGAGTTCCTCCGAACTCCTCCACCTCCCTCAGCACCACCTGCCTAGATTTGCTATCAGGATATGTCTGCCTATTTATGCAGCAGCATGTCAGTGTATCTTAACAGTATAATTAAAAAGGGTACTGGAAAAGTAGTCTAAATTATTTTATTTTTAAATGACATATAGTAATTATAAATAAA